>JAVSBS010008605.1:100323-145039 GCA_033124195.1 Coracias cyanogaster
ACGAGCTTGTTGGGGTAGTGTCTCGCCTTGCCCTCAATCCTCTTCCCTTTTGGGAGGCGGTACAGACGCTGGCGCCCAGACCGCGACAGTGGTTCAGGGAATAATCGACCTTTAATGTATTTTGATGAACTATTACTTATATGAAAAACATACATTATGTTTCACAGTCAAAAGAATTTTGAATCTTTAAAAGGACTATAAAATGAGAGTTTTCAGTGCTAAATGGCTCACATGGGACTTTCGGAGTCCTCCGGAAATCCCCATGAGGCCAGCCAGCTGTAACTTTTGCCTATACTGCTGTGGAATAGTGCTGGTAGAGGACCAAGTAGTTTCAGAAATTAATCTGGAAGAGAATGAGGCCTTGAAAGTTTCAGACTATAAATTCAGATAAGGATATTTATGTACTTTGTGATTTCTTACATGTTGACATATAAACATCTATCACTTCCTATAGCAAAAAAAAAGAGGGTTTTTTAGCTGGTAGACAAAAGTAAAACATTACCATTAGGCTTATAATAACTTCTGTCCTGCTTTTACTCTTTAGCTTTGTATTCAATGATAATTTTTTCATAGAACCAGGGGTTTCTATCATATACTTAATATCTGAAATGTTTTCCTACTGCTTGACTATTTATCTGGCTTCCATTATCATATTGAATGTCTGATGATCTATACAAAGAAGATACTTTAAAATAAAATAAATAGGTAAGTGACAAGGTTTCTCTATAGCTGGCTGAATTTACAAGGAGATGTGCAAGTTTACTGAAGAAGTTTGCATGCATTTGAAGGCAGAATTTGCTCTGCAGTTATCATAATCCAGAGTATGCATGGAAGCTGGAAAGAAATGGAAAAGATAGCGTGACAGTGTTGCAAACAGATCATCTGGAATAAGTTATAAATCAGATCAAATATTTTCTTATCTTTAACTTCTTTTAGTATAACTTAAAATTGTGAGTGAAGAATGTGGTATGGAATGAAAAATGAAAACATTTAGAAGAATAAAAAAGAATATTTGGCAATTTCTAAGCTTTTCTTCTCTTAAAATCATGAAGGATTTTAACAAAGTGCATATACTGACCAAATGTTCTGATGAAAATGCTTGGATCATTTCTGTTGAGAATGCTCAAGAACTGTGGCTTGCTACCCAGGATTTAACAGATAAAACTTGTAAACATCATTCTCATATGTACAAATAGAATGAAGTTGTCCTCTCTTCTGTGTCATCTCAAAAAGGATTTAACAGCCTCCAATCCCACCTTGGAATGACCTATCTCACTCATGAATTTTAATCAAACAGTCATTACGATTTCTAACAGTTTCCCCTCCAGTGTTCCATGTCATACTGTTAGAAGGCATAAACTTGCCCTAATCTACTACAAAAAGGTAGTCTTATAGGAGTAAAGATGTGACAATTTCATGTGATACAAAGCCCCTGAATTTTTAGGTATGATGTCTGCATACTATAATTTCCAAGTACATTGACATGCCATTTCAGAGGTACGTATTAGAAATTAAAGGACATCAAAGTGTATTAGAAATCAGGTGATTTGAAAATGTTGATTCAAGTACAACACATTTTGGCACTCTTCTTGCTACAGATGTCTGTTTTAAGTTAAACATTGGGCATCTTCCAATACAAATTTGTAGCAGTTCCTTTAATGGAAATTGAATGATGCAAGTGTTCTGATGATTACCAGATGTTTTCTTGATACCTAAATAGGTAGGTACTGTAGGCAAATAGCAAAGAGAGCACAAATTTAACAGAAAAATCCAGACAAGCAGAGGTATTCCAGAAGTTCTTTTTTTTTTAGCATATTACCTGTAATGAATAAAATACAACTATCTGGAAAAACAGTAGACGTGCTTGAAATTACAAAATATATTGTCAGTTCTTATTCACGGAGGCATTAATAAAGCAGTTTTTCTAATACAAAAATATCTAAAACATGTCACCTAATCATTTTTAAGTATCTGTTACAAAGTCTTTCCCCCTCCACATCAGCCTTTTCTGTTGTTGTGTGTGGAGATCACCAGCTCCAGCCTCCTCTCCATCTTGTTTCCCTCTATAGTTTGATGGCTGTCTATCCACATGGACGATTTCCAGTGTCTAGGAAGGATTAGAAGATAAGGAGGAGCTCTTCTGGGGTTTTGTTCTTCTGCCAATATAGTGGAAATCTCAGTTTAACTGTTAATGTGGCAGATTTTCTGGTCCACAAGTTTTCATATCATCTGTTAAATTTTGAAAAGGCTTAGAGTCTTGATTCAGCTGGATTCTGAAAGACCTCACATGAATGATTAAAATTTGTCTATGTCTTGCAAATTTCTTTTTCTATACCCATCCCAAGTTATTAATCTGTTTGGTTTTAGTTTTTAAAATTTTCCCAAAGTCTCCAGAAACCTCCGCTTTCTTCTATTATCAATGCTAAGCCTTTATCTTTTGATGCAGTAATCCAAAATACTGACTAGGAGAAGAGCGTCTGTATGATAGGTAGTATATAAACATAGAATTTCTTATTCACCTACTCAAGTCATACTTTATTGCATCTATTTCTCCTGAATTTCTATCCCTGCAGGGTGCCAAAGTATCCATAGGCAAAAGCAAAGTCTCATCTCGTGTCAGCAAATTTTAGATCCTTTATCAATGCTGGAGGTGACAAAGCACATAGGACTATCACACTTGTGATACAGTAGAGTTCAGCTACAAATGCTAGTCACCTTTTCCCGGTAGGTGGGCATCTATATGACTGTTAAAACTTAATTTCCTCATCTATACTACCAAGTACAAATACTAACATGTTTTCTTGTGTTGCAAAAAGTACACAAAGAGACCCCTCATTTTATTTTTTTCTAATTATTTCATTTCATATCTTCTGTAATAGAACCTCCATGTACATGAATCACATAGAAAAAGGAAAGTTTCAACTCTAAAGCAAAATCAGAGCTTATGCTACCTTCTACAATTGCCCCCAGAGACTTATCAAAATGAATAATACAATCATTTTTTCCAAAAAGTAGGAGTCTTCCAGCTGCTCCACTTTTACAGAAACCAAAATACAACAGGGAGGAGCCTTTCGGTGGTATTTAAGTGGAAACATTGCTTTATTATCATATTTTAGTTGAAGACAAATAGATAGATACTGACTTGTACTTGCACACTGTAACTCAGTTATTCTTTTAAAAATGAAATGCAAGATCTAGTTATAAGTGTGTCACATACAATTTAAAATGACAAACCAACCTTTTTACAGGAGAGACATGGTTTTGACACACACCCTTTTAAAAACACATATTAGATTATCTGCTGTAGCATTTTATCATTTTCAGTGAAAAAGCCAACTAGGAAACTCCGTGAGGTAGACAGTATTTAGCACCATTGCCTGGGACAAGCATTCTTTTAAGAGATAATTGTTGTGCTGGTTCAGCCATCATCATTTTATGTTGCCATCAGTTGCCTGATCCTGCAGGCCAACACAGGCAACATCCTGTCAGAAGTCTTCTTTCAGACAGTCTTGCCATAAATACCTGTGGGCCCAGCTTCTCTGCTGCCCAATGTGGTGCCAGCATTGCCTGCTGGACACAATGAACAGAGATGGCCCCCTCAGTGGTCTTTCACATGGAAGGACACCACAGAGAGAGCTCAGCAAGATGCAACTAGCCTCAACAGAAGCCACACTCAACAGGAAGTTCCTCCAATTAATCAGATCCTGATTGATATAATCCTGGCCTCACCCACCACCCCAACCATGACCACCTGGGTGAGGGCAGAGCCATAAAGACACAGGTGGGCCAGGTTCTGCCTCTGGAACATGAAGCCAACAGGAAAAACAAAACACTCTGCTAGGCTGTGACTCATTCACAGGTAATCTCCAACTCGGGCCCCACAACTCGGGTCCCCGCACTTCAAATGTACCAGTATGGCAGTTGCCACCTCTTTGCCAGCACAACGCTGGAAGAAGCTGTCTAACTCCTATCAACAGGGCTGACTCCCCCAGTCTCCTTACACTACTTTTCTACCCCAAGTTTAATGGAAACCACCGCCTCTTCGCAAGCCACCACAGTGAAAAAGGGGAGAAGCTGGTCAAACCATGGATGCAAGAGCTGGTACTCTCCAGCGACTTCCCCTCCCACTTCCAGCCCCACGCTGTCCTGTACTACGGCTGCTATTTTGTCTCTCCCTGCAGAGGTATGTAAAAGCAAGGCATAGTTTTCAAGCTTTGAACTTTAATTAAATAGGTGTGGGCTACACAGTGCAAATATTTCCTTTCACCCAGGCCACTGGCTGGAAGAAAGTGAAAGACGAGACCAGGTGTTATTTGTACTTTCTTCCCTTTAGGATTTTTCTGCACTGTAAGGCTTAGCCTGTCCACTCTCCTTTCTGCTATCCAGAGCCATGTTTAAATATAATTCTTCAAGATCGAGGAGGAAGCTATTGGCACTGGGGAGGCTGGTAGACTTGATGAAAAACAAACTGATTTGGTGAAACTAGCGTTTGCTAAATATCTTACTGCTGTAAGGCTATACAATAGGACAAGGGGAAATGACCTCAGGCTGGAGCAGGCTGCCCAGGAAGGTGGTTGAGTCACCATCTCTGAAGGTATTTAAAAGACCTATATATGTGTTGCTGAGGGACATGGTTTAGTGGTGACATGGCACTGCTGGGTTCTCAGTTGGACTTGATGATCTTAAAGGTCTCTTCCAACCAAAACAATTTTATGGTTATATGATTCTGTGATAACAAAATCTTAAAAGCATGGATTACTGTCAATTATGCAAAAATGTCTCTGGGATATCCTCTGAACCAATATGTGTTGATAGGTATCCAAAGACAAAAATGATCAGATTTAATAATGACATGGCTTGTTAGACTTACATTACATATGAACATCCCTGAGGAAAACAAAGATGCAGGTAACTGCTTCTATGGAGCATCCTGGGCCAGCATGCTATATCCTGCTCAAATCCACTTTGTTCATACGTGGCATTTCAGCTCAACCTAAGACAAAACAGTACCTTTACATGCACCTGCCTGGTACATCTGCGTAAAACTAGGCTGCAGGTCTCTGCATCCTGCTGCAACCAGGCCAGACTAACTCAGAGCCAGATCCTCCAGAGGAATAGAGCTTTCAGCCGGAATTAAATCTTTCTGCACCTCTTAAATATGAACTTTGTTCCTGTTCTTATACCTGCCTACTCTTAAAGCTTTGGAGGGTGCCTGAGTGCAGAGAAGTGCTTTTTGGTGTTGAACAGTGGCATAATTCCTTTTTTTTTGTAAGATATAGTAAAGATAGGTATCAAAAAAGAGAACTGACAATGTCCATATTTGCTTATATATGATGCTTACCTCATTCTGCATTGAAAAGATGCACGTGCCCTCGTACAAATGCCTTTGGAAATGAACTCTAATGTAGCTTTGCTTGACTTAAAAGCAGAAAAGTTAGACAAGACTGGGAATCCAAGACCATTCAGGGTTTCTCAAAATCACCAGTATTGCTAAAAAACCCCATTTTTAAAAAAATATGGCATTTGAAAAATGAAGTTTGAGGCCCATCTCCAATGTTTCTTTATTCACCAGTTTTCAAAAGAGAATAACTTTAAACATATTGCCTGTTAAGAAGAAGTTAATCCTACATAAAGAATAAAGACTTGGCTGTGAAAGTGGTTTTTCTCTGATTATAAGGCTTCTGAGGGAGAAAATGTACTATAAATGCATCAAAAACCCAACACAAGAGTCTAAGTCTGCAAATACCTGCACCTGCGCTTACATGTGAAGAGTAAGATCCTGGCCCAACAAAAACGGGTAGGATTTCTGCCCTCAGCTCCAGCAAGGTCACTGCTTCTCCCTGTGAACAGTCAGAGGAAACAAGAAGGACTATGCATAATCAGCCACTCTGCAAATGCAACTGTTTGCAAGGGATTGTGCCCACGTTCTTAATTCTCTCCTAAATTAAAGATTAATCATTTCCAAGCATCAATTTTATTATCTTGCTAATTTGTCTGTGGATAAATCACTATGCCAGCTGGGCACGTCATAATGTAAGCACCACTCGTTTTAAAAAGTGCTCAATGAAGCAAAACGCTGAACATCCTTTGCAGAGGTTAGGTTCTTTGAGAGGAGCAGAAGGTGCTCAGCACTGGCTGGTGGGGTGGTCAGCGTTGAATCCCCAGCCATTTTCAGCGCAAAGCTGCAAGAGCAATTTCCTGGTGTGAAATTCTGAGCAAGTTTCTGGCTGAAACATTAGGAGCAAGAGGAAGAGGATTCCATGAATGTTTTCCAGTTTGCATGGAAAGGGAATTATTTTTTCTCCTTTAATAAGCAGGTAATAAATAGCTTGCAGAGTCAGGAGGGAAAATCACAAGTAGTCAGCTTTCACTGCATGAAATTCACGTGACATTTCCCCCCACATCTTTATCATTCACACACTATGTCAGAAAAAAGAGTGGTTATTGACTTCAGCACATGCAGCATTAAAAGCCAGAACTGGAAACCAGTGCCATCCAGTCGTGCCCTGCTGTTTCCCAGATGGAAACTGGCAGGCATGTACTGGCTTCAGCTTCAGGTGAGCTGCGAAACGTGGCTCAAAACAGGCTGTGAGGGAACTATCATCATTCCTGTCTGTGACAGAAGCACTGAGCAGCCTGACAAAGTGAATCTTACTTTAGACAGATCAAATCCAACCTGACTTTAAGAAGAAAAACTAGATTCATGACAGTTTATTTATTTTAAGCCATTGCCAGGCCGCGTCTCAGAATTTTCCTTAAATCTTTCATATCAAATGGCATGTCACGTGCTGCACTCCACGAACAGCTGCAGCTTCCCTGTAAATATTTAATATGACTTCAATTAAACATCTGTTTTGTTGGCGTGCTGCAGCCCATGCTTGACCTTGACTCCTGTCAGAACAATGCCCACCTCAGGGCATTTCGGTTTCTGAAATCGCATTTGAATAAATCACTAACTTCATAAATAGGGACATCTCACCATCGAGTATGAATGCTAAATGGATCTTCTCCAAGAAGAACAGTCGGGTGGAGGAAGACTTCCCCTTACACGTACTCATGTTCAGCTTCAACAAACATGTGCAACGCATACGACGGCAATATGTGGGAACAGAAGGTGTCCATCTTCTTGAAGAAGCAAGGCCTGAATGGGAACTGACTGGTGCAAGTTTCTTCCAAAGAAAATCAAAACAAGCATCCAGAATGTGAAAGCTTCAGAAATAGCATCTTTCTGCTGCTCGCCAGGGAGTGAAGTTATTCAGTGGCCCCATGAAAATTACCTTATACTCTCCCTGTAGTGGTTTTTATGTCTTTCTGCCCAGGTGAAGATAAAGTGGATTTTGTTTCATCCTGAGTTTGATTTAATACTGAACAAAATATATTAAAGTAGCAACACTTATACTGTGTGTATCAAAATGCAGAGAAAGAAGCCGTGAGCTGTATTACGCAAGGACAAAAGATTACAAGAGGAGAATTGTAAAAACAAAGATAAATGGGATGCAGACCTGGTTTGCTGCACTATGCAAATCAAACTGCTGTTCGCTATGGCTTTAATCACTCAGCATTTATCAGACTGAATTGTTCCAGCAATTCAAATTAAAGGTCTGGGTTCTTATTTCAGGATTCAACACCTCTATAATTATCTGAAAAGCTACTCTATTAGACCAGCAGAGAAGATAGAAATGGTGCACCAAGGATCAGAGCTGGCCCTGCACGTGTCTCAGAAATGCCCGACACAGCAGACACGTTTAGGGAGACGGTTTCACAGCAGGCACAGAAAATCAGCAGACAAGTCGCAAAGAATTAGGTGTCAGTAACTGAAAATCTGCAAACTTCAGAAGATAATCACATGCTTAACAGGAATCCTAAACACATTTAAAAATAGATGTTTCTCTGACCTGGAAGCTTGCTCTGAGCCATCCGAACGCATTTCCAATTACAGCCGCTTTTAGCAGCAATGCAAGCGCAAGCTCAGGCATTCTGTGAAAACGGGCCAGAGACACTGTTCTTCTTATGACAATGAATGCTCATTAACTCTTTCTGATTGTGGTGGAGAGCCAGCAGAAAACTTCACTAAACTTAGAGAGAAAAAAAAAAGAAGAAAAAGAGACATGTCTGATAACCTTCAATAATGAAACTTGGCATTTCAGCTTCAGTAACTTTAGTGGAGGAGGAATTTTTCTAGCAACTTACATAAAATCTTAACATGCTGCTAACAAGCAGAGCTAAGTTGAAGAAGATGAACCCAAAAGGTATTTAGCTCCATGTTTCATCTCTGCATCCCATCACATCTAACGTGTAGAATTAAGCCCGGCACTACCACATGCCTGGTCTGCTTTAGCTGTGCTCAGTCATTGCTACTCTTTTCTTACTGTGATGAGCCCTTAGTGCAAGCCTGGCACCTGCTCAAAACCTGCTTTTGTGTTTGCATGTGGGGTGCATCCAGTGACATGGTTGATGGCTGCAGTCTGGGAAAGTCATTACAGCTATTTTGTGACATCAGCAGTTAAGATTCTTGGTCATTAAAGTCTAATAATCAAGGCCAGGTGGTTCTAGTAGTGGGTTCTTCCTAAATTAACGTAGATATTATTTGTGCCTTCCCCTCCAGCTTCCCCAGAACCCATTTCACCTACTTAAATCCAGTCAACAATGTGATGCCAGGTTGGCAAGGGAGGCCACAAACCTCCCAGGCCTCAGCTCTCCCTCCTTTCCCCAAGCTCTCCTGGGGAAACAAACACTGCAAATGCCTATGAAAACAGCAAAGGAATCACTTGTATGGAAAAAATCCTTCTCCTTGAGGAAAAACATGCTTATGCAAAGGGAAATTCTGCTTGGGACTTCCTCTAGAAGTCCTCCCCCTAGAATGGGAGGTGCTAGCTGGAGGGTGAGCAGTCTGAATTCAGCAAGGCTGGCAGGTGAAAAATTTGGGTCACCCAAGAAGAGAGCAGCAGTTTGGGGAAATAAGGCAGCGTCATTCTTTTACTTAATCTTAGGCAACTAAGCTTCCTGATCCTACCAGACCGAGCAAGGTCCACACGTGAAACCCATAAAACACCTTTCATTCTTTTTTGGATAAGGAAGAGAGGCTGTACCTCACCTCTAGTCTAGTGATGGGTACAACCATCCCCTTTGGCAAGTCTCCCTGCAATCCTCAGGCAATTACAGGACACATTCCTCAACTATCAAATAGCTGGTTCAAAACTTTTCAAGTGCTGTTGATCCTACTTGCCATAATTTGGAAAAGCAGAAAGTCCCGAGTAGATGAGTGTTTCCATGTCGAGTCCTCAGCATTTGCTGCAGCTTCAAACCCTTGGGGAGGGCAAAACGTTGCGTCGCAGTAGGGGCTTTATGAGCGAAATGGCTATCAGGGCTTCAGGTGATGAAAGGAGAGATGTGTGTCCTTGCCCCTCATGTTATACAGTTATACAGATGCTTGCTAAGAAAGCGAGATCTGTTAGACCTGCTAGCAGATTTATGGCTTTCTTTGCAATGCTGCAGGTTATTCAGAGAACAGCACAGTAGCTTCCTGTGCTGTTATTTTAAAGCAGGTTTTCTGTTACCATCGATCACAGAAGCTGTCTGTAAGCTGAGCTCTTTCCAAGGCTTAAATCTCGATATGAGGGCTCCGAGGGACCCCTGCATCCAAGGAGAGATACATGTTCTGCTCAGTGGGGGGTAAAAATAAAGTCAACATAAGCTGTTTGTCCTTGAGCAGCTTGAACAGTTTCCATTTCCTAGCAACGGAAAACTTTGCCTGTGACAGATGTGACAATTGCCCTTCATTTCAGTGAGGAAATGGTTCCTCCATGCTCCAAATCTGAGATTTGTGTGCCGGTGCCCTACGTTCCAGGGATGGGGCCTCCACAACCTCTCTGGGCAATCTGTTCCAGTAATCAACCACCCTAATATTAAATAACTTTTTCCTAATGTCAAACCTAAATCTACCCTTTTCTAACTTAAAACCATTACCCCTTGTCCTGTTCCTACAAACCTTTGTGAACAGATCTTCCCCTGCCTTCTCATAGGCCCCTTGGAAGGTCACTATAAGGTCCCCCTGGAGCCTTCTCTTCTCCAGGCTGAACAACTCCAACTCTCTCAGCCTGTCTTCATAGTAGAGATGCTCCTATGGAAATCAAAGTCTTTCCTTTCCTATGGAAATGAAGTCTTTCCTCATGGCTGGTTGAGTGTGGGCTCAGATACTTTAAAAAAATGGAAGTTGGTGAGTCCAAAATCAGTTCCTCCTTATCTGCCTCTGTCTTTTTCTTAACACGGGACAAATGGATGTTCCTACTTCCTACCCATCACATTTTATAAGGAATTATTATGAGAAAAGCTTATTAATCTTGTCAAGTTGTTCAGAACACTGTTTGAGGGATTATTTAACAGCAGGTTCTCTCTTTTCTCCCCTCTTATCCATTTTATGCCTTTTCTGTTTGCTCAGCAGTTTACAACCTTAGTCATGGTACGTTGCATCTCCCATAGAAATGACAGTGCTTTCAGGGACAAGCATTTGACATGCTACACGGAGCAAATACAGGAAAAGGTAAGGCTAACAGAGTACCAGGGCAAAGGGAGGGACAGCTTTGCTTTTCTTCACAGGCTAGGAAAGTGAACAGGGAATTTTAATGATTTCCAGTTTTTGCAAATGAGGTTTGGATTAGTTTTGGTGGCAGTTATATTAAGGTAAGAATTTTTCTTTCTTTCCTTCTTTCTTTTCCTTTATAATCTATATACGTGTATTTTTCTCCAGGTTTCTGTCATTTCCCAGCTCTTTGGCTGTCCTATGTCTTACAGTCTGTCGTGGGAATTGCATCTCACAATTTCTCACCTTTACAATGTGCCACTTTGGGAGGGTTCATTTCTCCTGTGCATAGTAAAGCTGGTTTCACCAAGAAAAAAAGAGATTGCAGGGTTCATGGATACCAAAAGGAAATGACATTAAGTGTGCTAGAACAGAGATATGTTAAAAACAACTCAAATCTGTACACACACTCAGCTATGATCTGTGAGGGTCCAAAATATTGTTTACTAGCAAAAAAGCCTGTGTCCTGTAAATGGGATGCATCAAAGTTAGAAATAGTTGAATATCCAAGTGTAGACTAGCATTAATTTCACCGTTTTATTAATTAAAGACTATCTGCTGTCACCTTGTGTTCAGGAAGATGCTTTGATCTAACTGTATGTCTGACATATGAGAGATAAATGATAAATGGCATTTAACACATCTGATAAGTCTGTTTTATGGAGAAAAACTACAAAGCAATTACGGTGATAATTTGTGTTTCTTTTCTGGTGTGCTCTGAAATATCTTTTATCATGGAAGATGTACTGTAATGGAGGATGGCTAAGTACCGCCATCAATTTATCACAGTAACAAGTGGCCTTCTTGTCTGTCAATCACAAACCTCTGTCCAGAAACTAAAGAAACAAAAGGAGTTGATAACTGTGAAAACAACAGCTATCATGATGAAATAAAGCTTTAAAATTACATAGGTATCAGTGAATTGTTTAGTTCTGTGCAGGAATGTGATTTGATCATGCTGTAGAAAATCAAAGTATTTCCAGATGAGCCCAAATGGTTGCCTCTGACGTGGGTTGTCTGGGCAGGTGACATTTTAATCCAGGCTGAATCGATGTGGCTGTGTGTTTACATACGTATGTATAGGTGCATGCAGGTGTCTGTGCACACGTGTGTATTTATATAAACATATACTCTGTAGACAGAACTCTGGCTGCTGAATCAGTGAGTTTATACTACCTAGTGCCTTCTTTCTGACTATTTCTGTTTCTTCACCCCTTGCACAGAGACACCAACCTGACAGGTCCAAGAAGGAAGTGGTGGCAAAACTGGGTGTCGGCAGGTCTTGCCCCAGCATTTCTCCCCCATTTTCACCAGCCCAGCTCCTCCACAATCACCCTGCTGCCTCCCAGCCAGAACCACCTGAAGCTCCCCAAAACACTGAATGGAATTGTAGGAAAAAAATATATACATCCCAAATTCACAAGGCACTGTGAGTTACTGATTTGAGAGCAGTTTCTCCTATATCTCCTTTATGGAAGGAAAAATAAAAGAGGTTGCCGATTGTTTTGGCCTCAAGAAATAAATCTGATGCTTTATAGATTTTCATGAGATCTCTTGCTATTCTCTTTTTGCAAATCACTCTGTGGTTCTGCTTTCTGCGGAGCTATATGTATATTTTCCCCTTAAGATATCCAGCTTTTTCTTTAGTGGAACTAAGGGGTCATAACTCTAGCTATGTGGCAAAGCAGCAGACAAATATCTGGAGCACTCTGATTAATATACATATATTGCTGAGTTTCAGGCCAGAGTAAGCGTTATTCAAAATTACAAGCCTCCAGTTAAAGAACAGCTAACAGAAATGTGGGTAGAAACAAAACAAAAGCTGCTTTAATAGCAAGAGAGTGCAAACAACTGAAAACTTGTATGCCCTTGAACTATTAATTATTCTGCCTTGGAAGGATTAAAATGGACTTCTGACTGACCCAAATTCTGCTTTGAAAACAGAGAGAGAAATACAGTATTCCCTGAGTCCCTTAGTAGTTTAAGTACGTATTTGTTAAATTTAAGACCTGCCAAAACCCAGCTATTATTTTCTAGCTCCTTTGTACCCAGCAGCTTCTTATAAGAAGTGACTTATGGAGCATTTCAGGGCTTTTGTACTAGCAACAATAACCATCATAAAACTTGTAGAATATGATATTAGACTGAAATACCCGCAGCATATGTTCTGACAACATTTGGTATAACAGCAGAAGACCTATAAAGGGTTTTAATAGAATTAACAATGCCATTAAAAATCGTTGGAATAGCATTACATTTAGTAGACAGTCTGTGAATAAAAATAACATAAGTTATTGTTAGCTTTCCCTATTAAAGTATAATTTAAAAAACTTTAGTGGACTTTCCTGGTGACATAAGAACTGGATATAAAGAGTTCAGTGTCATAAAAGTATTAGACTCCTTTTAATCTTTACAACAATTGAAATAATTAATTTGCCAAGTAGTTTTGACTATGATAACTCGGCTATTAATCTCACCCTAGGTTTCATTTGGCTTTGAACAGACTTTTAGCAATTTCCACTCTGGAAAAAATAATAGTTAAAAAGAAATCCTGTCTGGAGGAAGGGGTTTAGTAACAAAGCTCCCACCGGCTTAGGGGGCTGTGTCTGAAATATACAGGGGAAGAATCCCCATGATAACACAGTGCAACCACTACAGCTACTGCCACAGCCCCATTTGGAAAGATTTGGAAAGACTTTGGAAGGATTTGTGCTGGCTGAGTGGGGGCTGCACTTGTGCTCTCTGAATCTCCCACCCACTGTGAATTAAATTACAGTAGGAAGAGCTGGAATATTTATTGCAGAAGAAATGCAGAGACCATCTTGGTAGCCCTGATGATAGAGAATTGCCATCAATCACGGATCAGTGTTTGTATGTCCCAGAAGGAGCTGGTTAGTGTGCTTGGTCAGGACTATGATGGACGGGAGGGAAGATTTACACAGCTCTTTTTTGGTATGTGGAATTAAAACAAAGCAAACAGGCAGAAACTGATTTCCAAGACAGACAAGCAGTCTAGAGCACTGTTTAAATAAATCAGTATGTTATTGATACAAATTGATTCGTCAGCACAAGTAAAAGTAGGTCCAATCGTCAGCCTTCTGCAATTTCTTTTTGTTTGTTTGTTTTTAATTAGGGTATTTTCTGAAAACTAGTCTTTGGCCAGAAAACTAGAGATGATATTACTTTTGATGTGGATGACACTTCAAAATATACTTTTTTTCTTTTTTTTTTTTTTCCCTACATCTAGCCCTTCAACGCTCACTCAGAGACAGCAGTAAAAAGGACAGCAGTTCTGAGGAGCATCTGCCCCCATCCTCAGGCGTGACAGCCCTTCCGCAAGGCAAGAGCGAGATGTGTGGGTGAGCAGTGTAGACCCTCTGGCCAGCCCTCAACCCAGCCCCAGCTCCCCACCTGTGGAAATTCAGGCAAGTAGTCCCCGTGACCAAAATGGGGAGAGTGCTGGACCCAGAAGCCATCGAGAGCCAGAAGCTGGGGCAGATGAGCTGAGGCTTTGCGAAGCTCAGCCTGGAAATGAGCTTGCTCTTAACCCATAGAGAATTAAAAAGAGAGCTAGTCTGTTAGCAGAGGGAACCTCTGAAATTGTTCCTAATCTAGCGTGAGGTTTGGTTGTTAGGGACACAATTGGAAATGCTTGCATAGGTGTATGCATTCAGCATGGCAAGGCATGAAATTGAGCTTCAGTGGTGGGTGGATGGGAGGAGAAAGGAGCCTGACTTCACAGACATGGTCCAGACCCTAACTGCAATGGTGGTTACCAAGTGACCTTGGAAGAAAGATAATCTCGCTGGACATCTTTCCCCACCATAGCAGCTACCAGGGCCAGTGCTGGAAGCCTTACCACCACGGAGGGTAATATCCAACCATAAAACAAAGCTGTTTCCCTGCATTGTCTGCAGTCCAGCTTTGAGGCCCATGAATAACTAGATTAGGACAAAACAGCAAAACAACAAAACCCTCCAAGTCCTCTATTCACCAGCAGTAGAGCAGCTGCTCAGGCCATAACAGCCGTGCGGGCAGTACTGTTGACAGGGTTCCAGCATTTTGCCAAACCATTGTAAAAAATAGATGAGACGTATACTGCTGCACTAGGGCTGGCACCACCTGGGCATCAGCACAGCTGAAGAAGGAAGGCAGGGTTTTTGCCTGCTGTACTGCGCCTCTGAGGCATGAGAGCACTTCAGCTTTCAGAAAAGTGAGTCATACATCCTTCCAAGGAAGTAATTTTTTAATGGTGCAGCCCTCTTGAACCTTGTTTTTCTCAGATGCTTCTATATGCACCCTCTTTCTGCTGTGCTCTTCATGAAACTGCTCTAAAAGAAAATGGTGTTTTTTCCCCTACTGCTCTGAAATTGTGAAGTGTTTGCTGCCTCAGAAGTTTCTTGTTGAGTTTGTAAATTCAAATGACTGCCATACGTTATGGTTTTCATTGGCAGCAGAGCAGCACCACAGAGGCCAGTAACATCTTTCATCCTGGAGAACATATCAAACATATGTGCAGTAATCTAGCTGTGAGAAAAATTGAGCCCCTTTGTGTGCCACGAGTCATAATGAGCATTTATACACAAAGGAAAAGCTTCTTCAGAGGATGAGGTGAATGAAGAAGAATGATTGTAGAATGGTATTGAGGAAGGCAGAGAAGTTTTCTTTCCATAGGTGCTATAAGTAGCCCTTACTGCCGAGGTGTATCATATACAATGAACAAGACAGATTGATGGTAGAAGCCCTGGTCAGCATAAGCTGCTTGGGGAAGCATTTAAAGGAAACACCAAGGAAAGGCTCCGACTCTGAGGATGTTTGCTCTGTGGGAGGTACCATATTTAAACAAATTCTTAGAGGACAAATAATGAGGAAGAAGGTCCTGTACAGGAAGCTATGTCTGGAGGCTTTTTGAGGGGACACACAGGGAGCTCACCAGCCCTTGGCTGTGCCAAGGGTGAGTACAGGTCGAGGAGAGAATGGTCCAAATAACATGAAGGGCAAGAGGAGAGACTAATAACTTACGAGCCCCTACCACTAATAAAACCTGAAAGAATTCAAATAGAAAAGGAGACTCTGGCCTGAGTCCCCAGAGCTCATGTCTTTATTTATGAGATGTCATTGCTAGCTGAAACTCGCTGTAAAAATCCTCCTGCCATGGCCAAAAAAGGTCCAGCAAGCCTCATCCCCTCTTCACACCCTGGAGCACAGAGGTAGTATCCCTACAGGCACACTGGAGACCACTTCCCTTGATCATGTTCCCTGTATTTTTATCTGTTTCCTTCAGGTTTGGTCTATGGTTTTCTCTCTGCAGACTTAAGTCTTTTCTGAGCAGGTGCTTTGCATACCTGTCTTTCATGTAGATACGCTACCAACAATTATTTGGATGCAATGGTAGTGTTCTTTTTCTGTTCTAGATACTCAGAAAGCATCCTACAAATCCCTTGAATGCATGTCACTGGAGTGACTTACCCCTATCACAGTCAGATAAAAGGGTTTTCATACAACCACTGGACAAAATCATGGGTCACCCAGCTTTAGCTAAGGGAACCTAGATTGCAGGAGGAAAAACACAGAGCTGCCTGTGATTACAGTCCTTTGTCCTCTGCTTGGGGATTTTTTTTTTGTAATAGTAAAGCCAGCTTTATAGGAAACAGTTCATTATTCCTTATCAACAGCAGGAATTCAAAGGGAAATCGAAGGGTGGAAAGTGGCCAGCAGGTTTATCTACGTTCATCCTCTTCTTTTGAGCAAAACAGCACTTTTTTCAGGCTCAGCTTCCCAGGCCACCTCTTCTTGCTGCACACGGGGGTGATGAACATGTGCTGCAGGCACCAGTGCAAGGTAGCAGAGGTGCAGGGGAACCAAAGGAGATGTCACCACCTCCTCAGCTGGGGAGATGTCATCTCTAAGTGTCCCCAGGCATTAATTGGGTCACAGAAAGGTTTTTAAGTTACCAGGACAGGAAATTGGATGGGGAGGGGGGAAAGTTCCTCTGACTCTTCCCTTCACCATCAAGACTAGGCAGAATTAAGATGCCTGTTTTCTTTCAAGTAGGATACAGTCATTGTTTTCATGTGATTTATCCCTCGTAGGACGAGAGAATGGATCATATGAGGAATGGCTTCAAGTCAGAATCTCTGAGGAATTGGTTTTCTAACTCAGTTATCAAAGCGTTTTATTCTTCTGGGCTTTCAGGCCTACTGTAGCTAGGAGTCCCAAACCGCACTTGTGGTAAGTGCTTTTTGCATCTTTGTACATGAAACACCGAGCCATTGAGCTTTCACCCTGATTTTTCTAATTCCAGACTCAGCAAGCTGATAGGACCCAAGCATGAAGACTAGGGTTGTTCTATACATGGTCTTGTTGGCTCCAGGACTTTGAAATGCACAGAACAAAATAAAAGTAGTTATTCCTGCAGCATTTTGCTATTCAGGCCCTATGTGGCTCAAACATTTCAGGGCAAGACATAGCCAGAAGGCAGCACAGCCATTTCATGAGTAGAAGTAGAGCCATAAAATGGCATAGTGTGGTTGAAAAGTATGTTTAAAAGTTATGGGTCTCCTTCAGATTTTTGAGACCATAAGTAATACCCCCTCTTTTGCCTTCCTGCTGTTCATAAAATTAAATGACCGGAATAAAATATTCAGTCTTATCTACTTTTGTTTTGGATCTATTTCATTAATCCTCTATTAACACTTCACAGCTGGACTATTCTTAATAAGAAACCTTAATTCTGGTGTGGGAAGGAAATGCTTCTGGAGGGAGATACACGTTAAATGAAAAGCTCCAGCAAGTTAGACAACATGCTGTCCCATACTGAAGAAAGTAGCTGCTGAAATAAAACTAAATACTTATACTTGCAAGGTAAACCAAGCCAACTCTTTTTAAATGGCCCACAGATATGTATAGGAATAATTATTTTATGATATTTTGAAGTTCATTAAATCAAATTAATATCAAATGAATTGGCTTGATATTAATGAAGGAAAACAAAAATGAGATTTACAGTCCCATACCTATTTAAAATAGGTATATCTATTATATATGCTAGTATGCATACCTATGTGTGTGTGCATCTTTAAAGAATCAGGCACAAAGTTACTGACTTGGCACAGAGGAGCACTGTCACCTCCGTTTTATGCAGAGAGACTGAAACTGAGGCACAAGGAAGATAAAATTTTCAGTGTTGCTTTGCAGCTCAGCTGGTAGTAAGAAGAAGTGTTGCTGAGCCTCCTTTCATACTTCCCCCCCACACACACGTGGAGAGTTTTCTCTTGCCTTTTCCTCAAATATTTGATTAATCAAGTTGTTCTGCAGCAGCAGCAATCCTGGTTATGAGTGAGAGCAACCATAATAATAAAAATTTAATCCTGTCACGGATTCAAATGTCCCTTATTCAGTCTAAGCAGCAACTGTGGTAACTTCAAGTCATATACTTAAATAGATAAATATTGTATATTTAATTGGTAAATTTGTTTTCCACTGATGGGGGACAGACTTAACCACACTTCATACTCCCCAGGGAGGAACTAAGTTAACTTCCATTAGACATGGATCTGGCCCTGCTTGGCTACGTACACAAGAGGAACCAAATGGCACAGTTGTATCTAGGTCCCATAAAACTGTCAGAATAACCAGCAACCTACAGTTATTCATAATTCATAGTTCTTTTATTTACAATAATGTTTTGCATATAAAATAAATGAGAATTTTGAAACCTGCTCGTGGACAAGTCCATGGTTATGAAAAGTGGGGAGATTCATCCAATAAATAATTTACTGTGAATTAAACATTTATCACCAGTACTAGAAAAACAATAAAAGCCTTTGTTTGCCATGCTTTTTTGTTTTTTAAATTGGCTTTTAATGATGGATCTAAGCCATAAGTGTATATGTAGGGTTTCAACATTTGCAAGGGATTGTTTTCACCCCTTGAATTTTATTTTGCTCTATTATAAAAATAGGAAATACTTTGCAGAGTATACATCTAAATACATAGACTGGAGAGACTCAATGTTTCAGTGGCTTGGATCTTGGACTTCAATCAGATAAATCAAATCAGGAAAACATTTGCAGGAGCAGGTATTGAATCTGTGTGAATTGTGTCTAAAATGTAAAGCAATATATCTTTTTTATTATGATTATTCTTTTCTTTTTTTGGGGGAAAAATATGTATGCTCAAAATCACTGCTTTATTGCTACAGATTGTCAAAAGCCAAGCGTGTTTGGAGGCTACTGATGCATTTCACTTGTTTTATCTTATAGCTAGAAGTTGAAGTTCCTGGGCAGCACTGCTTCTAGGCAATAATGGCTTGTTTGCCAGAGGAAAAAAGTTCAGAAGAAAAAGCTATTCTATGATCCCCTGTGGGACACCACCACCAAAAGAAAGGACCATCCTCAGCCTCACCTCCAGCAAGTGCAAGTGACGCATTTTTTATTTGCCTTCTTGAATCAATAAATAACAGCACGTGCATTTAAAAACTGTTCTGGCAAAGCAAACTACTGTGTGCGCAGTTCTCACCTTGGTCACAAAACCCCCTTGGACAATAGTTATTAATGATGTATCGTGAAGTGTCATTGGGAAAAATGAGTTCACTCAATTTGAAGGATGGGTAAGAGCCTGAGTTGCTGGGAAACCCCTGAAATTCAAGATGGGACTTGATGAACACCTCCCAGCTTGAGCTCAAACCAGCCAGACATGGGAAGGGGAGCAGAGCCAGGGGCAGCCGTGCTTTCCAGCTGCTCAGACACTGGTGTTGTTTTCACAAGCCATGCATTTTGTGCTCTCAGTAGGAATCACCCTCATTTATCCATGACAGATAAATGCATCCCCAAAAAATGACCCCTGACGGAGTTATCCAAAGCCTGAAATTGTATTTTTGCAGTTTGTTGCAAGATTTCTGAGTCTTTAAAAAGAGCCAATAGTTTAATCCAGGTTTAGTGACTTTGTTTTTATTTACTGTTACACATGAGCTTCTTTTTGGAGAGAGTTACAAAATTTTACAAATATTTACTCCAGGCAAGCATTTGATGACAATTCTAAGAAAAAAAGATATTTTCTCAGAAATAATTTTCCCTCTGCAGGGGAGGTAGAAAAAAGGAGTTTTATTTTTGTGGGAAATGGTTGAAACACGAAACAAATGTGTTGAGCATTTTGTTTTGTAAAGCTATCAGAAATGTGGTATTTTATTGTTTTTGGCACTAGCATATACTGTTTTCCAGCTCCACCACTCATGTTTGAGCACATACAACCTTACACAACATGATATGCATGTAACTTTGGTATCTTATGTAATATAAAATTCCCAAGAAAGAGGACGGGATGACTCAGAGAGATGAAGCGCAGCCACACAGTTGGCCAGGAGAAGACAAGCTCATCTGCTTCTAAAGTGGGGTGCACTGTAACATTCCTCGTGACCACCACCAGGGAACTAAGCCCCGTGAGAGGTACGGTGGCTTCTGCTCCCCAGGATCCTCCTGCAGCACTGTGGAGAGGCATTAAAAGTTTACTAGTCGCTGCAGCATCCTAAAAGTGGGATTTCTGAGGAGGACTGAGATCCCCCATCAGCCGTGGCCACTTATCTCAGCAGTAGCCAAGACTCAAACAAGAATTTGCATGTTCCATAGGCAGCGGCTTATTTCTAGGTCAGCTGTAACCTTTTTCTGCTTGTAACTATGTCGGCTGCTCTGTGGCTATCTCCAGCTGAAGAAGGCTTGTGTATATTTTGCTTCAGTCTGTCACTGTATCAATAGAAAATGCCGTCTGCAAGTACAGAGCAAAACCGTATGTGTTTGTTGATCTGGTGGAAATTGGGCCAGCTCTATTATTGGCTTTGCTATTGGCGTTCTGGTTCGAGAACAGAATCTGGTTTGTTGAGTCTCATTTTCATCAAACATTTTTTAATGATTTATATTCCTTCTTCAGGTATTAACCAAAAGGACTGAGAGAAGTTTGGGCCATTGCATTAAATATATTAATGTGTAGTTTTGAGAGTATTTCTGGGCATGTATGCCAAAGCTGAAAATTCAACATACTTGCAAAATTGCAAGTATAAATCAAGTAACAACTAAAGCATTTCCTCAGACCAATGGTTTTAAGTGCTCTCAATAGCTGGAGAAACTGCAGACTCTTTGCTATGCAAAATTGGCGTGTATAGATTTGGAGCATAAACAGACCTTTGCTAAACTACAGCAATCTGTCATGTGTGAATGTGTTTGTTGTTATCAGGGCACAAGCATGATTTGAAAAAAAAAAAAACCCGAAAATTGTTCTGAAAGAGAGAAAACTGTGCTTCTTTGGGGTAAGTGGAAAAAAAAAAAGCTTTTGGGAACTAGCATAAGTTAGAAGGGGGATTGTCATTTCCACTATTTTCTGTTTTGGCTTTTTAAAGCTGTTTTTGGAGTGAAACGGACAAGAAATTAGCAAAATCCTCAAGAATTCACAAATGCACAGGACCTTCAAAGTGCAATTTAGAACTGCAGCACATTAAGTCTCATGTGTTTTAAATTATTTATATAGTTCAGAATCAATCTTAGCAATTCAAAACAGCCCCTTCAGGTTTTGAACCCAAATCCGGCTGCTTCATGGGGTGCGGATCCCCCATGGGTGTGCTGGGCTTCAGGTTGCGGGCACCATGGGAGCCTGTGCCACAACCCCAGGGCACCCAGTCAGAGAGCAGGGTGGAGGGAAAGATGGGCTGAGGGGGTCATAAAGCTCTCTGAATGGGGAAGATGTGGAACAAAACAGAAAGTGCTGTGAACTTCTTGGTGTTTACTGATCCTACTTCATGTCTCTATGGTATCTCCTCTGGCTGGCTAGATGAGGAATCCAGCCAGCTTATAGAATTAATTAGACTTAGGCTTGCTAATTTTACAGTGTAATACGTACTCTAAGCTTCACTCTCTGGAGCATCAAACTCCTTCAGCTTTACTTGTATAATTCATCTTTTATGAAGCGAGAAGCTTGTGCTCCTTCTGCCAGAAGAGTTCATTAAGATGTGCCACTCCAAGAACAATTCTGAGTTCAAATGAATGATCACAGTTTTGCAAGTGCCTCCTCAGTTATTGATGTGCAAGGAGAGAGGACTTGGGCATCAGCCCCCACACAGAACCTCGGTCATGGACAAGCTGCAGCACCTGGGCAGAGAACGGCCCACTCCTGCTGCGTGCCAAAGCTCTGCTGTAGGTAAGATGCTGTGGAATGATTAGTAATTTTCCTGAAGCCAGAGAAATCAGTATGTGGCCATCAGTAAAAGGACTTGAAGACCACAACCGCGTATGGAGATGGATGTCCAGCGTTTCCCAGGCTGTGTGAAGAGGGCAGTAAGTCCTGATGAAGGAGTAAAAAGTAACAGGGCTCAGTTATTTCTGCTAAAGGGAGTGGGGGGAAGAGGAGAACACAGGCACCCACTTTTAATAAACTCTTCGATATTATGGCTGCCTTGGTTTTCTCTTGACAGAAAGCAAGAACAGTCATCGCCTTCCTTACAGGTCAGAGATGCCCATGAGCAGAACTGTGCACAGGTCCAGCATCACCAACAACTTCTTCCCTCATGTATGTGCAGGACTGCACTGCAGCATACTTACGCTGGGTTTAAAATAATCACATCTAGTTCGTTAGCTGCTGTGGCCACATATTTCATCTTCACCCAGTGGTCATTGTGCTTGAGTTGAAGGGAGGCTTAAACGATGCAGTTGAGTTTACTATCAACAGACCTACACCCTGCTTTAAATAGTGTATTTTACTCTGGTAAACAGGCATGTTCATAATGGCTCCATGGTTGTAGGAGATGAAATGAGATAGTAAGTCAAAGATATTTTTCTTTAGTTGTAATGCACATGGGAATGAGGCATAATGGCTACATCCTGGCACTTTGATAAGAGCCTGGGGGAAAAAAACCTGCCAAATGCAGTACTGAAAAACAATGGCAAAATATTTATCCTTTTCAGCAACATGCATGCACTGAGTTTAACTGTTCAAATAGCCTTAGATACAAAGGTCTTACATAATAAAGGAAAATAGTTCCTCCGTTCTTATTGTCCAACACAAAAAAAGAAACGAAAACTGAACAGTGAGCAGTTCTGTCTTTTCTTTATGCTAATGTTTCTAGAATCCTGTAAGTACAACAGGCATTCACCTAAACTCGGTGAAACAAAATAAAAAAGAAAAAGAAAAAAGAAAAATGAGCTGGTAGGCAGAATCCAAGTAATTTCTTCATTTTCTAATAAATTTTCTTTCCTTTGAACATTGACACTCTGTTGTTGTCCTTTCCAAGATGTAGACCAGTTTATCGGATACAAACAACATTTTCTTAAATCCAGCAGAGGAGAATAATGAATCGGTTTTATAGGCCCATAAAACAACCTGAGTCTGTGGGCATTTTGAAATAATGGTGTCAATTAGGATCTCTAATGTATTCTGGGAGAGATCGTAAGAAATGTGGCAGCAAACTCATTTTTTCCTTTCAAAATGATCACCTGCAATGTGCAATAAAATGCTAGGTTGTACTCATAAAAAGAGCCATTGCAGTATCCTCCCTAATATATATGCAAATATTTCATCACTTTGAAACTTTGAGGCACAGAAGAAAGCCATTAGAAATTAACATCAGCTTCCAGTTGCCGTATAAATCAAAGCAACAGCTTTTCTCTAAATAAAGTACCTGCTTAGGGAAGTAAGCTGCTTTGATTAAATGCTGATGGGAATTGGCCGTGCTTGGCATCATTGCCATTGACAGGCAGAGCCTGGCTCTCATTGTTCTTTGCAAATGTCGTGACGTCTGCCATTGCTGCTGGAGCACCTTGAGTTGTTCTTGCCTTGGGACCACCACCTTTGCGAGGTGAGGACTTCTGCAGTTCTAGTCCTCCTTGGTCGCTGCACCCAACCAAGAACATTGTTCTGGGGGAATCACAGAAGTTGGGGGAGCGGGGGGGGTGTGTGTGTGTGAAAATAGCCTTGTTAAAGCCCTTTCCTCTGCAGACCTTCTCTGGTACCATAGACAGTGTTGTGTTCTCTGTTCTTAGCACCAAAAAGCACAATAATTCTGCAGGAGACTTCACCCTTCACAGCAGCAGGAGGCAGCAGGATGCCTACCCACGTTAACGCATTTCTGGCATAAAGCACCCCGAAGGAAGCAATCAACATTTTTCCAAAGTTTAAGTTGGAAAAAAAATACATATTGCTCTCTAGGACTGAATCATCACAACAAAATAATTCCAGAGAAAATTGAGCAGCAAGTCAGGAAGGTCAAATTGCCTCAGTGCCCACTGTGATGCCGCAATGGGCAGCGTCCATTCAGGAGCAACAGCTGCTCAAGTAGCAGCTCATCTTTTAAGGTCCATAAAGTATTCTCGCCCTCAGTGGATCAAGAAAATGATCATTTAACCCTTTAAGGAAGATTGTCATTGAGAAATCATTTGTTCCCAACCAGATGGGGAAGTGCAGAAATATGCAGCATTTATTTTAATAGGTGGCAAGAACCAAAAGATACAAGTAGTTCATCAAACTCATTTTCACTTGTCCTCCTGTGTATGCATACTTTCTATGTGTAATCAGCTTTTTTATCCATATCCAATTCTATGTAGAGCTCAGAAACTCGAACCAGCAATTGAACAAAATGGTTTTGCAGCCTGCAGTTTGTCCTGCCTGCTCTCTGATATTGTCCTGCCACCCTCTGCTCTTTCAAACAAGCTAAATGGCATCCTGGGTGTAGAAATGGACAATTCATCAAAGTTCCCACCTTGCTAACTCAGACTCGTTCCCTACTGACAAGCAAGTGTATTTGCCTTCTAGTTTAACTTCAAACGTGTCAAGTAGTGAGGCTCTGGTGGAAGCTTATTTCACAGGATAATTGAGTTCACTGTCAGAAACAGAGCTGAGAAAATAACTCATGGCAAATAATGTATTCAGTTTCTTCCTTTGCCCATGTTCATCCTGCTGGCAGATCATGAGTATTCAGTCTTCGGTGTGTTTTGCCCACTGGTTTGCCAACCAGCAGAGAGCTGCTCATTGCAGGTGCATTCTTCCAGGGCTGCTTTGGCTGGTTATTCACAAAATTTCCTTGCTAAATACAAAAGTCATATGCAGCAGGAGAATCTGAGCAAACTACTGAGGCTCATAATCTCCCCAGAAAACAAAAAAAGAGGATGAATCCTGAGTCAACAGCCAAAGGCAGGAAGACCCTTATCGGTGAGAAGGATAGCCATGGGAGGGAAGCACCAGGCACAGGCTCCACTGGCTGGAAATGGTAATGGGGAGGCAGGACCCATGGAAGTCACTTTTGGGGGTGGTTTAGCTGTTGAAGTATGTTGGGGTATTTCCACAGAGTGGAAAATACTGATGTCCACAACAGCAAGTGGGTACCACCAGCCTGTCAATGGGAAGCAGCTGGCTTCCCTCTCCAGCAGCTACAGACTCCAAAATACATCATCCTGAAACCTAGAGGGTCCCTCCACTGAAAGCAAAGGGGAAGAAACCTCTTTGAGAAACCAGCAATGAAGACACAGAATGGCTTGTTTAGTTACATTCTGATTATTTATTATTTATTATATTTATTATAGCACCCAACATGCACATCCCTCTTCCCAGACAGCCCTTGCTGTGTGGAGCTCATAACCAGACCAACAGATCAATACAAAAATTCTGAGAAGAGAAACCATTTCATGTCCCAAGTGCAAGCCAGAGGTAGCTCCCCACTTCACAAGGGCAGGGGAAACATAGAAAGTGGTGGTTCTCTGGACTGCTTGAGGACACTTTAAGGACCAAAGGGCCATTGCATAGCAATGGATTTTAAAGACAGTTTCATATATTTTGTTTTGCTTCCCTTTTGTTAGATGGCCATGAACCATTCAAAGAAAGATTTTGGAGCAGGCACATCTTTTTCTTTGCATACCCACCAGGGCTGCACAAGACATTAAATGTGCATGCAACTATAATTTGGTGCACAGAGTAAAAGAAATGAAAAGTCTATTTCTTTCATTACATTCTCCCATCCTAGCAGTTCCCAGACTTTCACAATACTTTTTATGCCAGTAGAAGACATCACTTTGGGTGACAAAATCAGAATACCTTGAAGTGCTGGGGCCTGAGTTGTGGGCCCCAAGTTGGAGGTGACTTGTGAATGAGTCACAACCTAGCAGAATGTTTTGTTTTTCCACTGGCTTCATGTTCCAGAGGCAGAACCTGGCCCACCTGTGTGTTTGTGGCTCTGCCCTCACCCAGGTGGTCATGGTTGGGGTGGTGGGCGAGGCCAGGGCTATATTAACCAGAAACTGATCAGTTGGGGGAGCTTCCTGTTGGGGCTGAACTCTTTCAATAGTGTCTTTTCATGTGAGGGACCATGGAGGAGTCATCTGTGTCTGTTGTGTCAAGCAGGTGATGCTGGCACCACAGGAACCTATGGCAGGACTGTTTGAAAGAAGACTTCTGAGGGGAAGTTGCTGAGATCCAGCACCTGATGGCAGCATAAAATGATGATGGCTGAACTGGTGCAATGTACTTCTTTCTCTGCATGTGAAGGCCACCAAGCCCTTGACAGGACAAGGTGCTGAATCATAGTGCAAGTTTCCTGCCCTGCGTGGATGCTGGTAAGGTGGTTATGCTAGAGCTGGAGCTCAGTAGCAGACACAGAAGGATCTGTGAGTAAGCACAGGCTCTTATACCTGTACCCCTTTTTCAGCCTGCGCAGGCAACATCACACTTGCTTGATTCCTTTTAAAGAACTGCCATTTATAAAATCAACGGAGAGCTATGAATTTCAATGAGAACATTGTGCTGTGTGCTAGGCAGCCAACATCTTGACTGGCTCTTCAGGGATAATGAAACCAGTTAGCTTACCTAATGGGATGGCTGAACCCAGAGAGTTTAAAGGGTATGTTTGGATAAGCATGTAAAGCTTATCCCAGCTCCTGAGCCAATGAGAAATTGTACTCGCAGTCTTACTAGGATGATTATTTTTAGCTGCTGAGGGCTGGTCACGTTCTGTTCAATAATACCATCTTTCATCTATATACTTCCTAAACAAAACAAAACTGTGAACATCTATAGAAAGTCTAAATCTAGCACATCTTCTGAATATTACTAGAGTTCTAGTTTGGCCCTAACTACCGCTTTCACCACTAATCACTCACCTCTCACTAACTACAGAAAGTCCTTCAATATTAGTCACTGTGCTTTCTGCTCCTGCCCTGCCTGGATGTTCAACTATTATTTCCATTGCAGTGGCTCAATACAGTCAAGGCTGATGTGGTACCCTTGGCATCTAAAAAAAAAAAAAAAATATATATATATATGTGTGCCTGATCTAAATGAAAAGATGGAAAAAATAATAATTTTTTATTGCAGGAAGCACACAGATGAGGGAAATAACTCTAGAGGAAGCAGAAAGATATCTCTTTTTGAGAGAAAAGAGGAGATGTGTAATCTGCTACGTGATTTGGGGCTTTTTGTTTGAACGATGCTGAGTAACTCTTCTTTTTAGCTGATGCCTGGGAATACAAATTGTCTCATAAATATCTGCAGCTGCAGTCTGTTCAGCTATCAGAGAGGCTGCAGAATGTCACTGCTATTTGCTTTGTGTAGCAGAGCAAAGGGGGAAGGGTTCAAAGGGAGACAAAGACCACAGAAACATTGCTAAGACCTCTGTATTAAGCCTGTGGTTTTTAATGTTTCCCCTCTCAGTTCACTCTGTTCCTCGTTTTTTGCTCAGGAAGAGAAGTGGCAGGAGAGGGATAACTGCACAGCCTGGGCTTGGTCAGACCTGTGTTCACTTTGAGATAGTTAGTTATTTCCTACCTGCAATACAGTAGGATCTAGAGGCCCTGGTCACAGCCCAAGATTTTCTTTTTCAAGGGACAAATGCAGACTCAGGCAATGTAACCTTTTAAAGGACTAAAGATTTATCGATTTTTTTTTTTTAATGATGTCTGGAGTATGCAAAGTGTATTCCATAATGCAGCAGATCACATTATAAATAAGGCATAAAAGGCATACTGGAAGCCAAAGAGAATGCAAAGCACAGCTCTATCAAAAGCTAGACAGAGTCATAGCATGCAAAAAAGATCACACTGAGCCGCAAGATATGAAATCCGATTTACCCTCTGGGATTAGATGTAAAATGTATCTTTCACCTTCAAGTATGAGTGATTAGCAAGAGGAGTAAACGAAGTCACAGGAAGGTTATAAACTATTATGTTGCCAAAGTTAGACCTTTCTTTTGAGTCCATCTTTTCTGTAATTGACATCTGCTGGGAAACGAAAAGCCCAGCGTTATAACAGATTATAATAATATATTGTAATTAATATCTCAATTATATATACTATGTTAGACAAGACAAAGATCAAATGTATTTTTAGCATTTTAGTACAGTCATTTAAAATACAATATCCATGTTGGGCCACACAGAGGAATATCGTCACTTCAGGATCAAGTATGCCTGTCACTATCCCTGGAGGTCTTTAAAAGATGTGTAGATGCGGTGCTGAGGGACACGGTTTAGTAGTGGACTGGGCAGTGCTGGGTTAACAGCTAGACTCAATGATTTTAAAGGTATTTTCCAACCTAAATGATTCTAAGATTCTAGTCTATGTCATGTGTGTGTGGAAATATCAAAATACATGATGTTCCTCTTCATCTATGAATTTCTTCATTTAATATCAGATAATATCACTACTATTCCGTCATCAAGAGTGTGCATCTCACTATCTTCCCACTGCCTTCATGAGGGATAAGGTCTTTGTTCTGTCTGACTTTTGAGGAGCAGTGCACCTGCCCATAGTACCTAGTTGTCCAAATAGGTGGATAAGGACACAAGGTAAACTGCTTTAGGAAATTGGGACAGAGAATCATACAATCCTTAAAAGCATTTCAGCTACCTGTATTTATCAGAAAAAATCTAAATAACAAATTTACTTAACTTGCAGTTAACAAAAAACTCTCAATTTCAAAAAGACATATCTTAAAATCCAGACATTATGCTATTCAGATACGCTTGGAATGATTCTGGTTCTGTTTTGAGTAGCTAATCAACAAAAAGATTATACCTGAGTCCTAAAAACTAAAATTAGATTCACAAAAAATAAACCCAGTTGCATTGCCTTCAAGTTGAGGATATTATGATTAATAACAGATCTGAATGTTAATTTCCTTTATTTTACAGAGCAAATGTATTATTGAAATATAATCAAAGCTATGTAACACATTCTATATGTAGTAACGTGAGTAGAGGTTTTTGTAGTAAAAAATGACAGCTGAAGTGCTATTGAGAGACAGAAATGTGCAGTGCCATGAAAATAACTGTTTGTTTCAGGCTCTTTTGTTTCACAGCAGGCAAGGAATGAAGAAAAAGAGAGGAAAGAGAAGGACAGACTAAATCATCAGCAAAAGGACATACGAAGGTGATGAAATGTGGGTAAATATATTGAAAGAAAATTGCTGTCTCTTGCTGTGGAGTGTATCATGTGCAGTAGCATGTTGAAATGAATTCCCATTTACAGAAGGTTTTTGTGGTTGAGGTATTTGTGGATATATTAGTAGCTTGACGGGGTCAGGGTGGTATCATAGCTGAGCATTAAGTGCGGTCACTGATACGTGCATTCATTTTTGCTGACAGAACAGGATGTGATGAGATTCGCTATGTTTCTACTCTATTGATTAAGACATCTTTTCAGGAGGAATCAGCTTCAGTGTCTCCTTCAACCAGTGTTGAATTGAGTGTGATTTGACCTTATGCCACAGCAGTATGAAACTGTCCTCATTTGCAGTACTTATCTCTGTCCCTCCCCTGTCTGACCTGGAGGGAATAAGGCAAAGTTTTGAGAGCTTCTCTCTTTTCAGAAGGTATTTCATCATCCTCTGTCTTGCTGCACATGAGAGAAGTTCAACAAAAACAAGGGAACTTTGGAATTATTTACTGAGGAAAGCATGGAATAATAGCAGGAATTACCAGTTTTCTCTGTTTCTAAGTACGTTGTTGACTGCCAAGAGTATTTCTTATGGTAGTATTAGGAGCAATTCTTAAGTGTAATTTGATAAAATTTTGCTAAACCTCTCCCCGTGACTACAAAGAAAGCTGGGACATGAGTGACAGAGAGCCTAGGCAGCTGATTTGGACTAAATGTTTTTTTTTAGTGTTAGAGGTAGGTGAGAAAACTCACATCCTAATTCACCATACGTTCACTTATTCTGAGACAGTATAAAAGGCAATATGGCTAGAATGATAGTTCTTCTTTCCCATCTTGTCTATGTGGAGATCTGCACTTAAATTTACCTATTTTATTACCTTTAGTGTTTTATTTCCAATATAATCACCCATGGCTTCTATCAGACAAGTGCTAAGAATTCTATTAAACTGCTTATGGAAACAGCTAAAAGTAGTTAGAAATGACATGCTGAAATTTTGTTTACTTTCCTTTAGCCAAAGGAAAGCAAAACAGTTATGACTATAACTATTACATGTTTGAACATTAGCATGTTCTTTAAAAAGTGTTGTTAGTTTCTGGTATTGCTTTTATCGGTAAGGCAATTCAGCTGGAAATTTGGCTATTAGGAGCTGCTGAAAAGAAATTAAAATCTGGGCTGAGCAATGTTGAAAGAAAAATCAGCTGAAGGAATTAGTTGGATAGCACTTGAGGTTATGGTCTAGTGGTTAGGGAGATGTTGGGATGAAGGTTGGGCTTGGTGATCCTAGAGGTCCTTTCCAACCATAATGGTTCTATGATTCTACAGCCTGTAACATAGCTCTTCATTCAGCAGCTCTTTTTTTGCACCACTTTGTTAAAATTAAGAGTGGCTTTCAACTGGAAAAGTGAATAAACTCACAAAGACTGCAGAATGGCTTGTCTGGGACTGTGGAGACCACTCCAATGTCAGGGATTAAACCCGCCTCTTGCTTAGCAGGGATTTTGTACAGGCTCCTGGGGTGCAGAGCCAGCACCAGCATCTTTAGGGCAACCAGCTGCTGCTGGGACACTGGGGAATACCTGGGGTGGCTGCTGTCAGTGCGTCCTGTCAGGGAAATAGCTCCTCTTTATTTGAAATAAACCATCGGGTTACATTCCTTCACAGTTATACACTTTGGTCGAAGTTAGAGCACTCTTCCCATATTTGTGTGTGTTGTTTTAAAGTTGTTTCATTACATGTGGTAACTACATCTGTAATAACCTACACAAAGTGCCTTCTTACAGAACCTGGCCCCATCAAAAGTTTGACTGCACACAAGATATTCATAAATATAACACTCAATGGTTTCACTTAAAAAATATTTAACGATGAATAATGAATTCTGACCCATATATTGTATTCACATTTTTTAAGTATTTTGTATAAATTAACCAAAAAACCCTCACTGTGTACTGAAAAACAAGGCAAATAATTAAACCTAGGAGAAACTGTTCAGTCTGAATGTGTGAACACCTTTGTTATCGATAAATGTACAAAGCTGCTTTTCAATTAGAAAGAATAGTTTTATTCAAAGAAAATAGCTTTATTCAGAAATGATATACTTTCCATAGTAAAAAAACCCCTCATTCTCATAAACCCTCGAACCCCTTTATTTTTTTGCAGACTTTTTGACAGAGACATTCTGGGGCTGCTGCTCACCAGGCCCCACTGCTGACACTTCCCTCCCACTGCTGAGGTGGGTCAATCCATTGGTTCAATCTGCTTTTTAAAGCTGGGTTTCCTTCTTTTTGCCACTTTTTCTGCAGGTGTTTTTTTACAACAACTTCTGTTTATTTCCCTTTTGGATTTTAAACCAACAGTTTGGAGCAGTAGCTGTATTATTTGCTCCACCAATTGGCTGCATGAAGCTGTTACAGACATTTTATTCAGTCAAGGCAGCTGGCTGCACAAAGGCAATGTTAACTACTATCATAGCTATAAAAATCAAACAGAGTTTAAGATCATAACTGTAGCAATAACCTTGCCCTAATAGTATAAAACAAAATAGAATGCATTATGGGTTATTTCTTTTATTGTCATCTGTCTCAATTTCCATTTTGGATGATTCTGGAAGAGTTTTGTAGTCTCTTCACACTGAACAAGCTTGGAATAAAAAATAAGTCAGAAGGAAATGAGGTAGCATTAAGTCAGCTTGTCCTGGTAAGTGCAAACATTGGCATCATCATCTTGATTTATTTCTTCCTATCCTCTAGGACGATGGCATATGGTCTCCATTCCAGTGAGAACATAGGACTTGAAGTGGGGAACAGCACAGAGGCACAGAGCATTTTTGCTTGAGTAAACTTCCTTGAAATCACACCAAATCAGAAGCGGTACAGAAAGTAAAGTGCCTTACCTCTGTTAATGCACATTTCTAAAGAGTTTTGGGTTATCCTGCCTATTGCCAGTTTGTCTTATTTTCCCAATGTTTACTGATGACCAGAGAAGACCTGCAATCTGTAGAAATCTCTCTCCTCTTTCTTCTTCCAATGCCACTGATTGCCTTTTCCAGGCTTTCCATAGTAAGAAGGTCCCTCAGGTAGGAGGGCTCAGCATCAGGATCTCTGTAACTCATCAGAACTACTTTCAGCATCACTATGAAGGTCACAGCAGAGAATCTGAGGTCTCCTATGGGCAGCTAGGGAAGGTACTCTGATAAGGTGACAATATTCTTTTCCATTTAAACTGTTGATAAGAAGTAGAAGACAAGTGGTACAAGGATGATTACAAACAGAAGTAATACACTGAGGGATAAAAAGCCAGACTGGCTTTAACAAATGGCAACTATGAGCCATGTGTCTACCTGAGTTTCTGAAGGGGGAGCTGACTATGTCACTGAGTATATTAAGATGAATGATCTGGACAGAGGAAGAGCAAAGGAACAGCTTCCACAGCAGAAGAGGTCCTCCTGGAGGTGATGGAAACTGAGCTATGGTATTTATAAATGTTTACATAGACTTCTAAATTATTTCACTGATTCTTCTTTCGCAAAGAAAGGAATAAATATACTGTGAATATAGAGAATTTCCTTGTCTTTATCTTTTTCCTTTCCTAACAAAAACAATCTGGAATTAGAGAACTTGTTATCACTAGAACAAATTTTCTAGTACCACTAAATGCACCAGTGAAACAAAGCACTTGGGCAGAGGTCCCTGAAACAAAGTAAAGCAGCTGCTGGCCTGTCAATGTAAAGCATCCTACAAATGCATAAATGTGTGACATATGCTTGCTGGAACATTTTTGACACGATTTTGGCTCAATGTACTGTGTATATCTTTCCCTAAAAGCTATATATAAACTCTTGTTTAATATTCACAGAATTGTGTATCATTTCTCAAAGCCATAAATTAAAGAGACAGTATTTATCTGTCATTAAATGTTTATGTCCTAGAAGAAAAATTCAGGGTTAAAATCATTTCCCAACTGCCACACCAAAAAAAAAAAAGAAATGTCACAGCAAATATACATACGTGTATATTTTAAAAGTTTAATGCTGTATGTTGTGGTGGCGGAAGGGAATTGATCACTTTTGTAGCAACAGACAGTTTGGTGCTCATTCTTCTAGGGGCTGTAGAAGTTGAGGGAAATCTGGCTGTTATTTCTATTAAATGATTAATTGAGCAGCATTGCCAGCATTACATTTAGTGCACTATGCTTTCTGGAGAAGGTCTGAAATTCGCTTTTTCCTGCAGCAAAACTCTATCATTGAATAATTTATCATCTTCTCTCCAAGCTCCGGTTTGCCCATTCAAAACAGAAAAATGCTTTCAACAACCAGGTGTTTCTGCCTGGCAATCTCCTTCCTCCAAAGACATTGACTGAGTCACAGCCATCCCCAAAGAAACCCAAACAAATCCCCAAAGTATGAGGCAGCCAGGAAGTTGACAGTTCTCCAAGGGTCTAGAGGGGAGAGGGTAGGACTTTGCTCCCGATAACCTGGAGCAGAGCACACATGCACACTAGCCAAGGAGTGCACCCTATGCCTGGAAGAGGGGGCCAGCACTGCTCACATCCATCACAAGGAGAGTCCCCTGACTCATATTGTCACTTCTAGCTCAGCTTTGACCAGGGTTTGGTGCCATCACCGAAGCCACAAGCATCTTGGCATGCTTCTTAGGAAGAAGAATGTGATGCTCTTCTTAGTAAGAAGTTCATCACTATGAAGGTGGTGGAACACTGGAACAGGTTGCCCAGAGAGGTGGTGGAGGCCCCATCCCTGGACATGTTCAAGGCCAGGATTGATGGGGCTCTGAGCAACCTGATCTAGTAAGAGATGTCCCTGTGGGGTTGGACTTAATGACCTTGGAAGATCCCTTCCAACCCAATGCATTTTATGATTTTATGATTCTGTGACCTTCCTCCTCCTGGTGTTTCCAATGGGTTTGCTCCTGAGACAAAAATGGCTGGTGGGGCCCAAGGGGTGCTCAGTGGCAGAATGTGGGGCCTCATGGGCTCTTAGTGTATTAGTATGAGCTGAGGGCTAAAATTAATAAGACAACAGAAATCCTAAATTCAATATTAAAGGAAAAAAAAGTGGACAGGGGGTCAAGGAAACAATTAAAGGATGTCCAGTCTCTATCTCATTGCAAAAGGAATGAGATAAATTCTGGTTTTTGAAGATTGCCTAAATACCTATGAAGGTTTCTCCATTCTTTTCTTAAGGTTTCCTTTTATAGTAAAAAAGAGCAGATAGCCTGTGTTATGTAACAGGTCACATTCTGTGGTCCTCATGGTTCTTTCTGCTACTAAAATAAAGCAACTAGATATTCTCAGCTTTAGCAAGCAGTTTATGAAGTGCTTTGACAGCCCCACGTAGCAAAAGCTGTACTTAAGATTATCTGATAATTCTCTTAACAGGGATGGACAGTGATAGGGCCACAACTACACTGAGAGGTGAGTGTGTGTCATGCAAATCAGCAATAGTGAGGGTCCTCGGGCTTCCTTTGCCCTTTGCTTTCTCAGTCCCCAGCATTTCTACTCCTCATCCAGAAATCATCCCTGAAAAATTCAAGGCCAAGGGGAACTTTCTCCTAATTGAAAACAAAGCCCCATTGAGTAAGAGGATCAGTACATTTTACTCAATTAGAGTCTATGTTTGACACAGTGAGCCATAAGTTATCTGGGAAAAATGCGCCTGTAGTTATATAGCCGCCCTTCAAACTGACCTACATCCCTGGGGAATGAATTTTGCTCTTGCGTTCCTTTGAATCTGTATCTGCTGAACATTGCTGATGGCACAAAGGAGAGGTTTGGGGATTGCAGCTCTTTTCATTTGTCTTGGTGTTGTCTGCCATAAACATTGTTGCCTACGCGACGGCTGTGAGGCTGCTGACCGAGCAGGAGAACGGAGCAGAACAGTAGCTATTAACGAGCTGACTTCTCAGCCTCTGTGGACAATGAGGTCAATTTAACAGAATAAAAAGTGGATCAGCGAAACATTCCATAACACCTAAATATAGATTTGCTATTTGAGTTCAGTTTCTTTATCAAAGCACTGCTTTGTTAAGCCACAGCTTAATCCTTTGACTGATGGAGGTCTTCAGGATCTCTTCTGAAGTTCTTACTTTCTCTAGTCCTACTTAAAGTATTTAACACTCCTAAATCTCCAAAAAGCATGCTTAAAAAATCTGCTGCTTTTCTATCAATATTCTGTCTCTGTGGTTGCTTGGAACTGGACATCTTTGGGCATCTGGCCTTTATAATACTGGTTCTACCACTCACAGAGGGACATCCAAGCCTGCCATAAGCTCATGGCTCATTCAGCAACACCTCAAGAAGATGAGCTGTCAAGCTCCTTAGTGCCTGAGGGATATCACCTATGCCACCAGTAGAGGAGCTGAGTATATAGGTGGTTGGTTCTAGCAGCTGAATTAAAGGCACTTCACCAGTTAAACGACAACAGTGTCTGGACAGAAATTTCAGTACAGAAGAAAATTTCATCCGCAAGATCCCAGAAAATGGCAGAGTAAGTGTACGCAGTTACTTGAGGAGGAGGGGGAAGTGGTATGAAAAGCTACATTTTCACTTTGTAAAGAAGTTTAAAGAGCCTTCAATGTCTTTAAAACTGCAGCTTATTTTAGAAAAGCTACAACTTGAATTCATTCATGAACAGTCCAATTTGTCAGTTTTTTGCTAATATAAAACTCTTCAGAAGCACACACATTTCCAATACAGGACAAAGATTAGAGGTGAAGGTTATGCTTAGGTGGCAGAGAGCAAAGGAAGGTTAACCATTTCTTAACTTGTCACACATACAGCATGAAGGCTTACAAAGCTCTTTACCACATTGCTGTTTAGGTTTTCATCTCACATTCATTATTTCTGTTTCTTTTTCCTCTAAATACTTTTTTTTTTTTTTTAATGAGGCTGATATTCTGCCATCTAGCCTACACACCGCTCTCATTGATGTCCTACTTATCAGAAAGGAACAGTGTATTTAGGAGTTAACCATCTGAGCTAACTGTTATTCATATATTCTTCCTGTGTGCTGGCTACCTCCACACCCATACACCATTTTCCCCCTGCCTGTACCTTTCTCCCCACCCTCTTCCTTTCTCCCCAGCTTTCCTGTTTGATTCCCTTTATTGTCCCATTTACCAATTCTCTTTGGCTCACTCTCAGACTCATTTTGTGTCAGTGAACAGTGAAAAAACATTTGCTCTTCACACCATCGTCTTCACAAAGCCCTTCACCATTACTGTTCACTTGGAGGGAAAAGAGATTTTTGGTCTAAGAAGCTGCCAAGGCACCATCACCAAACCAGCATTCAGCCCATGTGGCCATCACCTTGTATCAAGGCAGATTCAGGCTTATATTTTAATATAGTATTTTACTTCAGAGGATTCGAAATTTTGCTAGGCTGGGAGCTCTAGGAGGGCAAGAGGCTTTGGATTAGCAGGGAGAGTTCTCACAAAGCATATTCACACAACCTCATCATGCTCCTTGGGGCTGGCTACAGTAACTGGGAATTATCTCCATGTGCTGTTGTTACTATGGCAGTTATTTCTTTACTGAGTGGTGGAGAATAGACAGCTGAAATTTATACATCAGCAGGATTTCGCTCGTGGAGACCAGAACAAGGGATGAATTGTTTTGGTCAAGTGTTTTTAGAAAAAAAAAAGTCATCTGTAGTCACAGTGAAATACTAAGTGACTTTGTACTTGATAAATGTGATCCTTCAAAATAAAAGGCAAAAACCTCGGAACTTGGAAAAAAATGAAAATATTCACTTAAATACGGTATCACCACACCTTTCACTTTTTAATGAGTAAATCTTGCAAAATGTGTTATGTTTCTTCTTAAAAGTCATCCTTTATATGGCATGTGGGGTGTCACTACCAACAATGCTGGTGACAGAAATCATAAGCATGGCCTATTCAGAAGAAAAACAATACAACTATGTTCCTTGTAAAGGTTATAGCAATGACCAGCAGCCCACTAGCAAAATCCATGCCATGTATGTATCTGCCTTTGCAAGGGAGGACCTATTTTCCCATTCTTCTCATCCATTACCAGGTACATCAGCTGTTGCTCATTGCCATCTTCTCCTGTGAACTCATACCACAAAGAGCAGCTTGCACATTCCTTCAAGACTTCCTGACAAACTTCTCTCTCTTCCCTTCCTTCCCTTAGAAAATGTCCTTCCTTGGACAGAGTCCTAGACCAGCCATGGTGTGCAAGCCATTAGCAATTTGGAGTCAGCCAGGGCAGCTGACCAAGTGGGTCACAGGTGAATTCCATCCTGTAAATGTCATGCTCAGTATAAAAGGGGAAGATTGGTGATGGAGCAGGTCTTCTGCTTAGGGCTTCCTGTGTGGGTCTTCTGTTTGGATGCCTCTTGACTCTGCTCCTGAAGACTGCCTTCATAGTTATTGTGGCCACTGTATGCTTGCTGGGATGAGTATAACTTTGTTTACTTTATACTTACATAGGTATTAGTTTGGCTGCTTCATTAAATCTGTTTTCATTTCAGCCTGGAGGTCTCCCCTCCTTTTCCCTATCCTCCTTCTTGTCTGGGGTTGGGTCATTGGGTGATAGAGTGACTACTATAGTTCAGCCCTGGATCTGTGCTAAATGTAGCTCTGAATTCTCTTTTGTACAATAGAAATAAAATTAGCTAACATTAAGTAAAGAAAAAGAAACCCTAGCAAGTGCACATGCTACCACAGGTACTCTCTGGGCTCCGTTGGCCTGTAGGTCCCTCCTGGGATTCAGTTACGAGAGGCAAAAGGTCAGTGGTTGGTGTGTAGTGATTAAGGTCTAGACCTGAAACTCATCATTCTACCAGTAAAAAAAAAAAAAGTCCCAAGATGACCTGTTTTCTTTTTGTGCCTGAGTGGTCTTGTTAGAAAACCTCTGAACATGTAGCTCCTCAAGAGAAGGTTCTCCTGATCACATTTTAGTGGGCTACTGGAGGATGTGGTTCCCCTGCTATGCTGCCTGAGAAAGGCTGCCTGAGGTAGAGTGTCAGGAAATGCTCACCATAGACCGATCGGAAGAGAAATATGCTCTGTCACTCTGTTGTGTTTATTGATCACACTCGGGTCATGCTAGCTTAAAGACAAATAGCCCAGAATTCTAAGACAAGAACAATCTTTATATGTCTTTGTACACATGAAATATAGGTTTGCAAACTTCATATATATATATAAACAAAACTTTACACAGATTGGACAGTGTTATTCATAGTTCTGTAGAATGCTCTCATACTGTAAACAGCTGCATCTCTTGCTGCTGCATCTCAGAGTAAATCATGCAATGCTCGAGATTATTTCATATTTTAACAATCCTCTTTTCCTGCCGTATGGCTGGGAGGGACTTCCTGCATTTCATGTAATCAACATGCAAATCCGAGGGCTTCCCATAAAATCCTGCAGTAAACAGGATATGTTTGCTCTAAACAAATTTCATCCAGTAACAATTCACTGTAAATTCAGCTAGCAGCAACAAACAGTTATTTTCCCTCATGTTCCTCTGACATCTTTTTCCTAGCATAGAACAACAGGAGAAAAATTGCTGCTATTTGTCCCCACATTAAAGTATTTAAGTAAAGCTAAAGACACTGTCTACCAATAATGATAGTACTCTGGGAGTCAACTACATTCTTTTTCATTGTAAATGTAAAGCGGTAAATGAAATTACAATTGGAATCAATTGGATTCAGTAAGAAAAGTTAATAGGTATTGCAGAAATGGGGATAGGTTATTAGAAGTTTAGTACTTTTAAAAACACAGTTTCACAGAAGCCATGTTTACTGAAGTGTACTAATAGAGTATACTTAGTACAGATTTTTAGCACATTTTTTAAATAAATCTTCCAAGAATTGATCCTGGCGCTATGTTAAAAAGAAAAATTAATTGAAGGGCACGTCCCAATTTTACCTGTGCTGAAATTCCTACCCAGTTTTCAAAGCTGAAAATAGGGCTAGTAAGAGGATAAGGAAACCATAAAAACAGTTGGGACATGGCAAAAAGTCTTGCTAGGTATTTACGTAATGCAGATTAAAATATATACTGTCCTGATTCATAAGCTGCTGTTCTGAGAGAAATGCTTTCAGAAACATGTTTTTTAGTTTTTAAGTAGTCTTAACCAAGGGGTAAAAGAACAAAGTAGATGCTCAGAGACAAATGTCAACAGTAACTTGGGCACCAAGCTGGCGCCACCTTAAAAATGGTTTTAGACTTGGATCAACAGTTGGCAGAGCAATGCGAGTGTGACAAAATGGGTTGATGTATTTTAAAGGGAACCTAAATATTGTGTTAATGTTGACAGTTGACAGGAAAAACACTGCTGAAAGTTGTGTGAGACAGAGGTTTTCTTGATAGCCGCAGGATGTCCTTGGAACAGAGTCTGCATCTCAATGAGCTGGATGCCACTTGCAGTACATTAGAAAGAAATTAGTTAGGGTTGGCTGTAATCATAATGTCAGGGTACTTTCTAGTCTGAGAAAGTCCATTGTTCTGGTTAGGAACCATGTCATACTAAGGAAAAATTAGCTTGCTTACAAATGCACAGCAGATCATTTCCAGACCAAACATGATGCTTCTCCCCACCTTTCTTCTTCCTCCCACTGGTTTGTTGTTGTTGTAGTTTAAAGCAGAGCTGTAAAGGCTCACATCTCATCTCAGCTGCTTTTGTCAGGACAGCTAATGAGCTGAGGAGGGATGAGGAAAAAACACAGTGGAAATGGGGTCATGGAGAGGTTAAACTTCATGAATTTATTCATTGGGATTCAGCTCATGCTCTCCTGAAATGAGATGTCATCATTAAAATTGTGGATGACACTATTGCACAATGATGCTTTGTGACAAGCTGTTAGAAAGATGTGAAGGAAATAGTTTTCATTTAAACTTTAATACATCACTGTGGTGAGAAAAATAGCCCAAATTGAACAAACAATGTCAGAAAAGTCCCGAAAACAACCTCTCTTCGTAAGGTGTTTGTAAGGGAGAAATGCTCCAATTTCATTTAGAAAAAAATAGCAAGGAACATGACAGTCTTTTCTACTTTTCTGGAACTCGAGTTGAGACATGAATAGCATGAGTATCTTAGAAATGAAAATTTATTTCATTTTAGTACTTTTGATATAGCAGGAGTGTTGGCGGAGTAGTTTTTAACAGGAACAAATAACCTAATTGTTTGAAAAGAAAAAGCAGAGTTACCATTAATTGTGATGGGGTCTGAAAGGTCCAGACTAATTGGAGGTGTGACCCTGAGCTCAGCTAGCCCGTTTCAGTGCACAGGCTCACAGGGGTGGAAGGTGATCAGAAGGACCATCCTTTCCCCTGACCCAAGGCAGAAATCAGCCATATTTGAGTCTGTTTTGACAGGTGCTGTTCTAGCTTCTTCGTAAAGGCTTATCCTCTCTCAAAATTCTGGTTTACTGCATTATCTTCTACTACTTGATGCTTTTCAAGTGGCTAAACAATCTTCCTTGCTGAGACTGTTACTTCATGTCTTAGCCACAATAAACCCTTTTATCTTTGCCCTCTGTATATTTCAAAACTGTTATCTCAGCCTGCCCTCAGTTTTCTGTCCCTTTAACTTGCAACACCTTCTCAGGCATGTTTTGGGGTCTCTCCTGGCTCCTGTTCCCCTCTGAATTCCCCCTCCATTCCCATCTATCTCAAAGCCCGTGCTGCAGGCAAAGTGATTTCCAGCTGAGACCTCAGCAGCAGAGAGGAAAGATTGCCTCACAGCCTATACCTCTACTTACGCAACCCAGGGTAGTGCTTGCACCTCATGAAACATCATGCTGTTCACCTTTGGCTCACCATCAAACATGAACCCTTTATGTAGAGCTGCTGCCCAACACTGCGTTCTTGCCCCGTGTTTTCAGGGTTGGCCACTAGCTTGCTGAAGTGGGTTAACTACCACTTGTCCCTGTCAAACATCCCCTTTACTTGCTGCAAACCGTACCTGCACCTTGGGAAGAACACTTTGGATTTTAATCCAATCACCCAAAATGCCTCCAGCCCTTCCCAGCTTGGTGCAGTCTGCAAAGCTAATAAGCTTATTCTCTATCCATATATCCAGCTTATTATAACTTGATGTCTCTGCTATGAATGGTATTTTTGCAACCCTCCTTGAAGGCTGCCTTCTCTTTAGAGGATTTATGGGACTTGGAAGCTTACAGAGTTGTCCATAGAAAGGTTGCTGGCTCATCAATGAGATTTACAGCCTGCTAACTACTCCATAAGAAGGTAAATACAGAACTGCTGGGCCATCAGGGAGTCCACCTCAGAAGAAAATTGACAGCAGTTTCTTTTCCCAACCCTCTCCTCTCCTGATGGGGGTGGGTGGGGGGGAGGGTGGGGGGGTGTGGAAACTTTACTTGGTCTGTGACTTAAGAAGAGAGTTAAGTTTTAATAAAATGGGAACTTTCCATTTCAAGATAAAGCTTCAGCTTCCAGTATTAAACTTTAAATGTAGTTGGTGAGACTAAAGGAAATCAGGTCTGAATAAATAGTGTGGGACACTAAACAGGATTGCTATCAGACAATAACAAAAGGCCCCACAGAAGAAAACCTGCTTGCTGATTATTCTCCAGGCTGTGTAATTACTATCCATTTTATCGTAACTCTCCAATTTGGAACAGCCTTGATTTTACAAATCAGAAAACAACACATAGGAGAAGACAAAGTCCCACGAGATACTGATTTTTTTGTCAGGGAAGCATGAACATATCCAGTAGATAAACTAAGCTGTAAGTTAATGGACTTGAGATTTCCTGGGGGGAAAAAAATCTTACTTTCTAGTGGAACTTATGGCACTTTCTCTGATCTTCACTGGTGATGTCTCTGGTTCAATTTTTTGTTGCTCTGGAGTAGACTCACTTTCTAGATAACCCTTTTCACCACATTTCATTATGTCATAGCATTTTTGCACTCCTAAGCTTTGGAGGTCTTTGCTGTATGCCTACTGCTGGATCCTTTCTCTTCTACTCAGCTACCCAGGGAAAGCTATAGCATGTAAACAAAGTCTTCTTTTTTCTCAGACTGAAAACATAAATCTTGAAATGATGAAAATTTCTTGCATTTCTCTGTGATATTAGGTACTAAGTGATAATGTGTCTGAATACAAGAAACTTTTAAATCAGAGCCCATACTAGCAGAGCTCCCACACTGAGAAGTGCAGAGCTCCTGAAGGACCATGCCTGCCTTTGGAAAGAAGCACCTCACACATAGAAAAGAAGATACTTCTTTTTCATCTCATCTCAGTGCATTTACTGACTATAACTGCATAACCTTAAGCAAGCCAGACACAAAATGCAGGTTCTTTGAGTAGTGCTTTGGCTTAGGTGACTTTTTCAAAATACTGTATGAGCTGGGGTTTTTTTTAGGCTGAAGTAAACAGATAAATTTGGTGCAAGAGGCAAAAGTAAAAACTGACCTAGAAAATATCACTTAAATGGAACTGCAAACACTGATCTTAGTAAAAACCTGGAGGAAAATGCTGACCAGAATTACACATGAAAAGAACAAAGCAAATATTTTTTTCCTAGAGCTATGGAATTATCTATTCTGAGTCTACAGGAATATGGTGTGGTTTTTCTTCCAGGTGTCCTCAGTTCACTCACTACACTCCTGGATTTAAGACATTCAGTCTGCAATTTGCTCCATACAGGTGGACAAGTGCAAGTGACAGAGTTGTGCTGATTGTGAGAAGTTAGTTCATTTGCTTGCATTTGCTGTCAGGTATTACTTGGAGGCTGAGGTGGTTGGAAAGTGGAATAGCAAAGATTCTCCAGGTATAATGGCAAAAACTTGCAGACATGAGCATGCAAGGGCTCAACTGCAAGGTGGTAGTAGGGGATGAACTGCTATTCAAAATACTGAAAGCAGCCCGGGCAAGGAAAAGATCATGTGGTGAAGAGCAAAAACTTGGGGGAAGGTTAAGGCTGAGATTCTCTTGGAAGACCTAGTTCTGCCAAGGTCTCTGTTTGAAGTAGGCAGCTGGTAAGTAGTGCTTGAAGTGAGGTACAGAAATGTCATAAAATCACTTCTTGATTTTGAATAATTGCACTTTTCACACAAAAATGACAATGTTTTTAATGTCAGGAGCTCCTGTGTGCCAAACCAGAGCAAGCCAAAGTCAGCAAAAGCCTGTGTGCTGCTTCTCTGAGAAATGCAAGATATGACTTTTTATAACCTTTTCACTACCATCTGGCCTCTCTGAAAGCACTGCATGTTTCTTTTGCTTTTGAAACCTACTCTCATTTTGGGCACAGCCTGTGGGGACAGAAGGAAGGAAGGTAGCTGTGCTATGTGGCCATGGTGTGATGCCAAGGCGCTGCTTTCTGTTCTGCTGCTTGATTGTTCGGTCCCTCACTACTGTATGCTGATGTTAGGTACAGAACAGGTACATCAATGAAGTGATTTCACAACGATGCATTTCATACATTGGCAGGAATTATACCTGCACTAAAGCTTCTGACCCAAATCCATAATGCTGATCAGAGGTTCCTTCAAGAGGAAAGAAAGTTTGCATAGTAAAGATATGCCTGACCTCAGATCTTAATCTGGAGAGACAAGAATCAGAAGGCAGAGCTCTGGGATGACAAGAACTAGCTTATATTCTCACTTCTGGCTACAGCTCACTCTGTGACCTGAGGGAGTCATTTTATCCCTGTGTACCTTGCTTTCTCTATGCTAATAGAGGTAATCATGCTTACCCTTGCAAAACTAATCTGAGGTTTATCACCAAAGGCTGCTTTACACAACTGCCTGGGAAAGTGTTTGGTTTCCTAGAGAATAACCAAGATACACAGCTTCTATATATTTTGAGTTGTTTACATGTGGCTGTCCAGATTGGCCCATTGCTAATACAAAATACAGGAAGAAGCTCTTGTTTGGAGCTCCTGCCACTTTCTCTGTTACAGTTAATTTCTACATCAGTTTCTCTGTTGTAGCACAGCAGACATGCTGGAGAAGGAGGGAAAGCAAGATCTGAGCGAAGATCCAATTTCTTGCAGACCTGCTATATCTGTCTGGGAAATGGGACCCTTGGGGCAGATCCTTTTCCCCATGCCCAGCTCCCTTAAAGGGAGCCTGAGATTCTCATGGGTTGCATGGTGCCTCTTCATGATGCCACCTGAGTACAGCCTCGCTGCCACAGCTACTTGCTCTTCAGCTCAGCCTTGCTATCTACTGTATGAATCTGACCTTTTTATCTCAAAGAAAACCCCATGCATCTTTATCCAGGGGATTATTCACGTAGCAGAGAAGTGGGCTAATGCCTGTGGTAGCCCCTGGTGAGTCAGCGGTTCCTTCCTCAGCTGCTGAAGTGTTAGTACAGCTAGCCCTGTCTGAGTCACTAACCCCAGGTGGGATATACAGGATGCAAACCCCTTGTTACAGGAACTTTGTCAGCTAGATACACAGTCTTTCCTCTTTCTCGAACTTTGAAGTGGCTTTGTGGTTGTACAGAAGCTCTTTAGTCAGCAGAGCTTCCCTGCCAGGCAGCAAAGCAGTTACTGGGATCAGGGATGGAGTGTCAAGAAAGGCAGAAATTGCACTTTTGCATTCATTTGAAAATGAATGTTCACCTGTTTGTACTCCTACAAGGTGGGAAGCATCTCAAAATTCACTCAGAAGAGCCATCATCTTCTGCCGTTCCCATCTTGGACTTTGAACGCAGCACTAACCCTAGTGACTGTGCCGACTGCTGTAAGGCAGAGCCAAGTCAAGGAGCTGGGGGGG
>JAVSBS010008606.1:0-21178 GCA_033124195.1 Coracias cyanogaster
AAAAATCCCATCACCTTTCATTTGCCAGCAATATATCATCCAGTCACGCTACAAAATCTGTAAATACAATTGCAAGACTTTCACGTGCAAAGCTCTTGCTAGTGGGTTGTTCAGCAGGAGGCACTTGTCTGGACTGGCTGTTTCTGATGGCTGGTGCTTTGGGAAGGGGTGTGGAGAGAGTGAAGGTGTGGTGGAGGAAATGTGCTGCTGCAGAGCAGTGGGGGGGCTGTTGTGCAGCATGGGAGTGGGAGGGTCGGAGAGCAGACTGGAGAGTGGCTGTCCTCAGCTGGTCTCCTCACACCTGGCTGGGGGCTTGGTCCACAGACAGCAGCATGAGAGAGCAGATAGACCTTCTGGCCACTGTCACGGTTTTGGGAGTCCTGGAGCAAGGTAAATGTCCTCTATATAATTCTAGGTACTATTTAAGCCAGTTATATTAAACTTTGTGGAACTTGATTCCTGTATTTTGCTTGGAGTCCCCATGGAATGAAAGTTGCTGTTTTCCAACATGACAAAATGATGTTTGGCTGGTTGCAGTGGAAGGAGCCCGAGGAGGTTCATTACTTAAGGGCTAAAATGATTCACAAACCTCAAACCCAGCACTCTAGAAGAAAATAATTTTCAAGTTTTACTTTGAACTTTAAAATGATTTCAGCAATCAAATGCCTTCAAAACATTTTCTGTCATTGAATTTTAGCTGGTAATTTGTAACTTAGAGTGGCTGGAGGTAGCCAAAATAAAGGCAGGTTAATAAATACACTGATGAAGAGGTCAGTGTACAGCTTAGCCGCACAGAGTGGATGACAAGATGAGTTGATAGCACACAGTGATCTGGAAACCAGTGCAAGCCCTTCTGGTCAAAAATAGAAGCAGACATCTTCAAAGAAACTCAGCGCCTTCTCGTAATTTAAATAGATGTGTTTGGTTTAGACCATCTAGAAAGAAGCGGTAGCGTTGCCAAGCTCTGCCTACCTCTTGTGTCCAGTTGTGGGTCCTTTGGGGAAAAGCCTCTCCCCCTCAGGCTTCAGGAGGGTCGTGGAAGGGGACATTCCCCCTGCCTGGGGTGAGGACAGAGCCCACATTTTATTAATACTCCAAATTTCTATGAGGGAAGGTTTGTTTGTGTTGTTCTTGTGTGGTATTTTTTTAATTGTTACTGAATTAATCACTGTAGAACTATCACACCTCTTTGCTTACAAATGGATGTGAGTAGCTTGATGAATTTTTAGCCATCAGATGATAAATCTCTTAATGTAAGTATTATTTAAAACACGAATGCTCTACTTGAGAATAAAGATTTCTTAATTCTCAGTAGTTTTCCCTCAAACCATTTATAGAGAAACATCAGCAACTACATATGGAATATCCTTTAGTCTTAGGAATATTTTTGTTGCTAAACTAAGAGGGAATGGAGGGAGAGTTTAGTGTGCAGAGAGAAGACATGAAAACTTGAAACTGAGTCTTGGAAACATTGCTAAACCCTTTCCATTGGGAACCTGTCAGTAGTCCATTCCTAGATAGCAATATATTTGCTTTATGAGAACTTCAAGTATTTTTTGAAGATTGCAGCCTTAGGCAGTTTACTTTCATGCTATGGAAACCAGAGGTAGGTGTGAAGCCAGCCAGCACTGGCACCTTCTCACCTCTGTTACATCAGATACAGTAGCTTCGTTTTATGGTCTCTACATGGTAAGCCCAGGAGCAATTACAAAATACCGTGTGTTTCCTTTCTCTCAACTGGTACAAAATGTGTGTGCTACTATCACTTAGATTCAGAGCTTTTTTGCATCTTGTGAAAGGACAGTCTGTGCACGAGTCGCAGATCTGAGCTTTGTTCTGAGAAGGCAGAGCGCTGAAACACCAGCGTGCACTATACATACACTTTTCCATCATATCCTGATGTAGGAGACATAACTTAATGGCCTGTCTTCATACAGTGTTGGCTGATTTTAATTCTTAATTTTCTGGGAGCTCACAGTGTCTGCATTATTTCAAATAACTTTCCCCTTTTTACTTTACTTATGCTCTGTTTAGCAAAGCTCTGTGCTCAGTGCTCTAGAGATCCGTGCCCCTGCCCTGTGTTCACCGCTGCTCCAGAGAGCAGAACAATGCCACCATGGCTCTTGGGGGTTTTCACCCTCCTTTTGTAATGGCTTCAAAGGAACTAAAGCTTATGCACTGTCGCTGTCAGTCAGTCCCCGCAGAGCTTGTTTGCCAGGTTCACTCAAATTTGGCAGATACCAGCTATAATACAGTTTGATAAGTTTGTGGACATAATCAAATTGTATCAGCCAGACTCATTCTCCACCATGAGGAGCAAAGTGCAGGGAGAGCTCAGCCCCTATGAGCTGTGAGGGAATCCACAGAGGCATTAACCTTGAGACGTGAGTCACAAGAAACTAGGTTGAAAGGTTCTGTGGAGTCAACCGAAGTCTGTTCCCTAGAAGTTCATTCTGAGAAAGTTTCTGCCATGTGTTGGGTTTTCAACACCTCATTCTGAGACGTGCTTTTGGAGCGTGGTTCTGCATCCTTAATGCTTCACCCATACACCAGGTCTGGAGGACAGCTCACCACCCGCCAAAAGGCTCTTGTTCCTCTTGGGTGGTTTTATATATTATCTGTCCCTAAGTGTAAGGGATCTGTTGCAGGACTTGCCTGAATATTTGCAAGATGTGTACATGGGTGGAGAAGTTGGGTGTGAAATTCTTACCATGGTCGTTGGCCACAAGAATGCTACATTAGGAAGGGTGCAGATGGCATGAAGCAGCATGAAGACCATTGCCCGGCAGAGTCAGGCTTACACTGTCAGCCAGAGCCGTGCACAATGCAGTAACTTTCACTCAGTCGATTTTGTGAGACGTGGCTGGGATGAGACCCTGAGAGCATTAGATAGTTGCAAAGGAGAGAGGTGCTTACGTGATGTGAAGAGGAAGTGATGGGATGAGTTGCAGTCTCACCATCTTTTTTTCCAGAGCTCTGCCAGCCACTGCTGAATGGCCAGTTGTGCGTCACTGCAGAACTGGCTGCCTGGTTTCACAGCAGGCATGCTGTGCTGCATCCCGATGGATCTCAGGGGCAGGACAATGTCCTCACCGTTGACCATCATCAACATGCTGCATGTGCACCAAGGGCAGGGGGAGCACACCTCTTCCTCCCCACCCCCCTCAGCACCTCTAGTTTAGGGCTGGGTCGCTGCACACACCATGGAAGGCACAGGAACATGTGAATGTTTTCCTAAATGACTGTCTATGTATATTTAAACAAATTGTACCTTGTGTAATAGGTCACACAGATTATTTACATTTCTAATTCCCTTTTCTTCTACATATGTTCTAATGCTTTTCTGTGGGCGCACATGGATCTATCTTGTCTTTAGTCTTGCAACATCTGTCCCTGCTTTCCCTTCTCTCTCCTGCTGTTCTGCTGTTATCTTCTTTGTTAGAATAAGACAGTCCACAGGGCAGTCCTTGCAGCCTGGCCCCTTGTCTCTGTTCAGTGCTCTGGAAATGTTGCTACATTAGGACCTTGCTAATCCAAGTGACTTGCTTAGCAGCACGCTGCCACAGCCACCAAAGTAATTGTTTCCATAATTTAGTCTTCTCCTATATGAAAATTCTGGTTTTCAATAAAGGCACCAGTGTAGTAGTGCACCTAAATATAAACACTTGAAACAGCTGCAGCCACTCACGGCAGTTAAGATTACTATCAACAGCAAAACAGTCTAAATCTTCTTGTTAACACATTTTCATCATTTTTAAGAGACTTTCCATGTCCCTTACAGATGTACAAAGGAGTGATGTAGCAGACACCGGGCTGGCACCTCAGCCCAAACTTGGCACAGGCTGATAGTGGTCATTGGCAGCACGTCTGTCTGCTCCTTGAACTGCTCCAGCCTTGGGACTTCCCTGCAGGAATGAAGTGGAAGGAATAATCGTCCCCTTCCCTCTTTCCACGATTGTGAGCATCTCTAATTGACTGAATGATAATTTCAGTGCTTTGCAGTTTGGATGCTGCTCAGTGACATGGGGCCAGGCTTGTTTAAAAGCTTTGCACCCACTAGCTATAGCAGAAGGTGTCACACACCACTCCCATCAGGCTGAGGGTGTACCAATAATCTAAATACAGAGCATGATCTTAAAAAAATAATAATAGTTCTGTGATTGAGTGTGGACTTGGTAACATTTTTGGTGCATTGCTGGCTTTCCTGCAGGACTGGGATGTGTTTGATCTGCTGGGGAGCGGCACCAAGGGCTCTGCTGCTGGGGGTGAGACCATGCAAAGTGGTAGCCAGCACGTGGCTCCGCGGCACTGGCACTCTGTCCACATAACCAAATCTGAATTTAAAGTATGAGCATGAAATAAATAGCTCTTTTATTCCGGGTTGTGTGAGACAGCTCTGGACTATGAACCTAGACTGTATCAGCTCTTTTCTTCTAACCACTTGCTTGATTCCAAGCTAGATAAAGCTTGGCTAAATAAAACACTGCGTTGTTCCTGTGTGTTCTTTTTTTAGCCTATTTTGCGCTGCAGGTGATCTATGCCCGACGGAAGCACAAGATCTCCCCTCCGGAGACAACAGGTCACCCTGAATTTGAACGGATCTTCAGAGCACAGTAAGATTTTGACTTTTTTTTGGTGACTCCATCTAGAGATGATTCAAGTCAAGTGTCACTACCAGGAAAGACTGAAGTCATCCTCAAGTCACCTTTTCACTTACTGCTACTGATATTAGCTTTTTTATTTTTTTTTTTAATGCTTCGCATGCAGAGGTCATGAAGTTTGATTTGGAGCAGTTTACTCTGGCTGGGGTGTTCCTGTCTTTCTGTGATAATCCTCCTTGGCATTGCGAGAGGCAGCCAAGTTACAAATTAGCGACTGTATGGAAGAGGTGCTGAGCATTAACGCATTATAATTATTAAGTTTAATATTAATGCTGTCTCCAAATTGTGAGAGTGGCTGAAACTATATTAGTAACCTAATATTTGCTTGTAAGCTTTAGCTGCTGAATTGAAGCAAAGGCCCTTACTGGCAGAAACAGCTATGAGGCTGTTTTAATTTTTTTCCTCTTTTTTCAACCATTGTGCTGTGATAGTCAGCACTTGTGGGCCCATGCCAAGGGCTGTTTCTTTTTGCTCCGTTCCAACAGAGAGAGCAATGCTGGAGCTAAACTGGAAGCATTCACGGATCCCTTTGGCTTTCAGCAAGCACCAGATTCTGTCTTTCATCTTGACTGTTCTGTTTCATAAGCGATTGAAAGGAATTGGCCAGAGCTGGTTTGAAGGGTAGCTCAAGCACGGCACTAGATCCTGAACAAGCAGCCGTGTTTCCTTGCCAGCATGCGGGAAACATTTGTGGAGTGACAAAAACACCCGCTTCAGTCCTTTTGCGATGCCATGAAAGGCCAGCCTGCATGGGAGGCATTAGCCTTCGCTAGCCAGGGAGCTGCTGGGCTGGCTTTTAATTTAAAACTGGGCTGTGGAATGCTGGGAAGTCCTCTGCTATATTCTGCAGAGAAGGAGACCTCAGCAAACTCGGGTTTGAGAAGGTATTTGTTTCTTATGGGTTTTTTCCCCTCCTTTATTCTTTTCCACAAATGGATAATTTGTTTTTATATATTGAAAAAGGGGTGGGGGGAGGAGGGAAGGTATTGATTTATTACTTAGGCAGGCAAACCCGGCAGCCTCCCTGTGCTGAGGCTCAAATTACATTTGCTGTGTAAGGTTCTTTAGACTTTTTCCAGCTGCCAACCTGGCTCTGTTCCCTGAGGCTTGGTAAATTTTTGGCCAAATTTAAGATTAAATTGCCTAGGGTAATGGTAAAATATAGGAGAAATTGAGAAGCAAAACCATTGTCGTAAATAGCAGAGCTCTCACTGTACTTTCTTGCAGAGTATCTGTATTCTTTTGTCACCAAAACAAACAGGAAGGAAGAAAACCTGGCTGCAGATTTGATCACCTTCTGCTAAATTCAATCTGGGAGAAGGCTCCTCTTCAGCACATGACTTATGTGACACCCAAATTTGGTCTGTACTCACCCAAGGGGAAGAGCAAGCTCCTTAAATAATAAGGAACCTCTACTGGGCATCTTTTAAGCTGCAGTCGCACTAGATGTCTGTGAAGGTGCCACGTGTGGGGCTGAGGACAGAGCCTGTTGAGGATCCAGCAAAGACAAATGTCCATCTTGACCATGGCTTGTTGTTGCAGGCTCCATGTGAATATGGGTGAGGTGAACACTGTGTTGTTTCTGCTCTAAAATATAGATACTGGATGTCCTTGGTTGCAGAAAAGGCCCTTTCTCCGCAGCTCAGCAATGCCTCTTATCGGCCCTTTAACTTTGCTCCGATGCCAATTTCTAGCTGGGTGTCTCTGGCTTTGGTTTACCAGTCTCTGATGTACGAGGATGCAGTTTTAGCTCTCATCTCTGGCTCTCACCAGGGCGAATTGCTCAGAGTACTTCCCCATCTTCATCTCGCTCCTCTGGGTTGCTGGAATCTTCTTTCACCAAGGTAAGCGGGGTGATGGGGGGAACCCCAACCCAAACCACATGCAGAAACCAAAGAAACCCAATGTAAATCCTATTGTGACTCAGGCACATCCTCTCTGTACCCATGAGGCTGTGACTGGGGGGAAGCAAAGTTCCCCCTTGGCTGGACCAACCATGAGCGCTCCAACTACAGCTTGCATGAAGCTGCTGGCACCAGCTGAGCCCGTCTCCTGCCCAGAGGAGAGGTTTGGTGGCACTGGCAGCCCTCACTCCTTTGCCAGAGCCTGGCTGTCCCCCCGAGCTGCTTCTCTGGGATAAGGTCAGGCTGGCACATGGTGCCAGGGCAGCAGCGAGCCAAAGTAAAGCTGCAACACACTACCCAAATTGCTACGTCACAACAAGAAAACATAATCCAAACTATGTCACCCACCATCCATCTCTTACCAAGCAGGTTTAGGGAATTCGGCTGCCACTGTGGGGAAGATGCAAGGAAGGGCCATGGAAGGGAGCATTGCAGACCCTAGTCCCAGGCCAACTTTGGGGGCAGAGAAGTTCATCTCTGACAAAAAGGGAGGGAAAAAACCCCATTTAAACTCTCACAGTGTTTTAAAGCCAAGTCCCTCTGTGTTTGGTTCTTGTGGCCCTGCCCCATCTGCGGGGGAAGAGGGAACGTGGGTGACCGGCTGGGCTGCAGCTCTGGCACCGTCTGGGCACCCCCGGTCTCCTCAGGACTTGACTCCTCTCACTCTCACAGGTGTGGCTGCTGCGTGTGGGCTGCTCTACCTCTACACCCGCTTTAAGTACTTCCAGGGATATGCTGTGGCTGCGCAGGGACGGTTAGTACTGGCCAGCACCCCAAACCAACCCAGGGAGGCTGGCCGCAGGATGCAGCCCCTGGGGCAGGTCTCCTTTCTGCGGGTGGGACTGAAGGCAGGTTTTAATCACCTCCTCCTCCTCGCATTAGTGGCAATGCCACCTCTTTCCCGGCTCGGTCTCTAAGGAGGGCAGGGGGCCGTGTCCTGGGCTGCATCCCCAGCAGCGTGGGCAGCAGGGTCAGGGAGGGGATCCTGTCCATCTGCTCGGCTCTGGGGAGATCCCCCTGCAGTGCTGGGGCAGCTCTGGAGTCCTCAGCACAGCAGAGACATGGACCTGGTGGAGCAGGGCCAGTGGAGGCCCCAGGGATGATGGGAGGGTGGAACCTCTGCTGGGAGGCCAGGCTGGGAGAGTTGGGCTTGTGCAGCCTGGAGAAGAGGGTCTGGGAAGACCTTGTTGTGGCCTTTTAACACTAAAAAGGGGCATATAAGAAAGATGGGGACAATGTTTTTAGCAACAGGACAAGGGGTGATGATTTTTAAACTAAAAGAGGAGAGATTTAGACTGGAGAGAAGGAAGAAGTTTTTTAACTGAGAGTGGTGAGACCCTGGCCCAGGTTGCCCCAAGAGGTGGTCAAATTGGTTCCATCCCTGGAACCATTCCAGGTGAGGTTGGACGCAGCTCTGAGCAACCCGTTCTAGTTGCAGATATCCCTGCTCTCTGCAGGAGGGTTGGAACTAGGTGACCTTTAAAGGTCCCTTGCAACCCAAACCACTCTCTGGCCCTGTGATGCCAAGCCCCCAGCAGCACGCATCGTGCCCCAGGCTGGCCGGCAGTGTCTCATGCTGTGTTCTCCCATGCAGGTTGGGACCGCTGTATGCCAGCGCCTGGCTGCTCTGGCTGCTGGTGGGGCTGGCGGTGGCCGGGCTCCTGGCACACTTCCTGCTGTCCCACTCCCCATGGATGGAAGCATTGGCATGGCTCCTCCAGCCGTTCAGCACCTGGTGAGAGGGGCCACAGCTCTCCCAAAACCCACTGCTTGCTCTTGGTGGAGGGGAGAGCTGTGTGGTATGGTCATAAACCAAGTGTCTCCCCATCTCTGTGAGTACTTTTGAAGGGAGGCAGCTGCTGGCACTCCTCTGCCCATAAAGCTCTGCTCTTCAGAGATAATTTCCATTCTAGAAAGCAAAATGCTGCCCAGTCTCTACACCTGCTGATGAGCTTCACTGCCAGGTTTTGTAGCACTGTCTGCTCTAAAACTCCAAACACCTTTGGCTCTGCCGCATGGGGCACGAATTGACCTGTATGCTGTTGTCACTCCTCCTTACTGCTGCAATGCTCTATGTAGAAGGAACCCACCACACTTATACAAAAAAATAAATTCCTTTTCTCAGTAGAAATCACTTGTGATTGTCAAAGGTGCCTGGGGACTGGGTGGGAGAACAGCCCAGGGTTAGGGGACTGGGTTACATGGAAAAAGATGCTGTGATTAAAACGAAAGGATGAGTCAATGTGTCTAAAACAGTATCCAGATTTGGGGAAAAAAGCCTGATTCTAGTCCAAATGCTAATGTCTGTGTTTGTCATTGGCTTGAATGAGCTTGACTTGGCTTTGATTCACTTACTTATCACCAGCCCAGCAGCAGGACTTTGCCTTCTCTCTGGATTTCAACTTGCACTGCAAACTTTAGGGTTCATAGGTAACTAAAGCAGGCAGCTCCTTGCTAAGTTGTACATGGATATAAAAAAACCCAACGGATTTTGTAACAAAGACAACAGTTCCACAATTGCACCCTCAGGTGTACGGGTGGCCGAGCACCCTCCTTGCTCCCTGCCACGGAACAACCTGGCCGACCTTCCTTTTTTTTTAATAACTGCTGAAAGCTCCTGTGGTGCTGGGGTGAAAAACAAGCAGTGTCCCCCTGGGCTGCCCTAGGTGCTGTCCCCAACACAAGCGATACTTTGGGAGTATCGGGCATGGGTGAGCGCTGAGGCATGATGCCATTTCGGGTGCAGGGGCTACAGCTGGTCCCTGGCCTCCCAGGGACACCCACCCGTCCTGGGGAGGGGACCAGGCAGTCAGAGCTGGAGCGAGTGCATCCCTATCGTGAGGGACTCTCACTGCTGCACCAAGGGTTTAAATTTAGCTTTTATTACAGTGCACATTATTTTATATATTTATATATACAGATGTACTTGAAAAATCAAATGTATCCAATAATAAAAAATACAGCACGTTAAAGTAGTATAATGCATTCCAGTGTATAGCTGAAGAGACATTGGGATTTACACTAATCCCTACTATTTCTGAACTGGGCTACTTCTGCTTTTTATTTTGTTCTCCCCAAAAATTCACACCAATCAATAACTGAAATAGTTATTTAGAAAGATGGTTTCTGCACTCAAGCTCAAGGCATGAAGACACTGGAGACTTCACCGTGAGTTAAGGGGCTGTGTTTGATGCTGGCAGGCACAGTGTGGTGTATTTTATTTTTTTGTTTTTCCCTGCCATACTCATAGCTGCAACCCCTTCAGATTCGTTCCTCCTCTGCTGAAGGAGGGTCAGTCTTCATCCTCACTTAATGCTCAGCTGTGGCCGGGGCTGTTGCCTAGGCAAAGGCAAGGCAAGACCTCGCTCCCTGGCCGTGTCCATCCCAGCGTGCCGGCAGGGTCAGCCAGTAGGACTCAACGTGACCAAGTCCCCACTCTGTCCCCAAACACAGCCAGAGATTGCCCTGTCGTGGGCTGAAGGTGCTTTTCGTCCCCACACTTGCTAAAGCTCATCCCAACCCCAAACTGTCCCTGTGCCAGAGTGGCCGGAGCAGCAGCACGGCAGCCACGCACCCCCGAGGGGAGCAAAGCCAGCCCTCTGCACAGGATGGTGGTTTTTGCTTTTTGCTCTTCTTCTGGAGAAGATGAGGTCCCGGCCTGGCAGCCGGGCCTGTGCCGTCCTTATGCCCGGGCGAGGCGCCACGGGGAGGAGGGAGCAGGAGGGGAGGGAGCAGGACCAGGGATCCACACGTGTCCACCCTTCCTCACGCTCATTTCATTCCGCCTTTTTGATAAAAATCTGAAAGAAGAGAGGGTCAGGATTAGAGAGAAGCAGGGGGTTGCAGCAGGGAGCCCTGGACTGAGTCCTGCTGCTGACAAAACCCATCTTACCTCGCTCAGGATGATCCACACTGGGGAGTCACTCTGGATGGACAGCCTGATGGCCTCCAGCGGCCCGAAGGATGGGTCCACCTCCCCCTCTGCAACACCCTTGGAGAAGGAGCCTGGCAAAGAGAGCAGGTGGGTGATGCAGGGATGGTCTCATGGTCCAGCTTCTTTCCTCCCCAAGGAGACCACGAGCAGCCTCCTGCCCGCAGCTCCCGGATATTTTTACCCCCGAAAAATACTGGGATAAAAACCAGCAGCGCAGATGTCAATACAGTGCAAAAAGTTACACTTAGGGGAACAAAAAATGGAGAATATCTGGCTCTCACTGCTGTGCAAAAGCAGAGAGGCCTGACAGCAGCACTGTCCTGTAAGACACAAAGGCCAGCTCAGGATCCACACCACGGAGGCAAGTCTTATCTCCATAGTGGTCTCAGCCTGTGGTCTCAGCCTGTTGCTATGTCCCATTTTTGGGTGTGATTTTTTTTTTTTTTAAATGCAACTGAGAGAAAACAGCATGCAGAGGAATGCTAAAAAGGCAAAAAGCTACACGTGCCAGGGAATTTTTCTTGTATTTATTTAGAAAAAAAAAAAAAAAAAGTCTTAGCAGGGAAACCAGGGCTTTACCATGCACCAGCAGGTCCCTGTAGGCTGCAATCACTTGGTCTTGTCCCAGGGCAGGGCAAGCACTAAAACAAGCTCAGGCGGCAGGAGACAAAGTCCAAGCTGCAAGTGGGATGAGTACCGAGACAGGCGGTGCAGGGAGGGCATTAAATTGCCTGCGGTGTAGGTTTTAACGCCAAGATAGGCAAATGGAGAAGCTGGTCTTGGCTCTGAGCAGAGAGAACACCCAGTCTAAGAGGGGAGTGAGGGCACTGGAGGGGAGCAAGCAGTGGCAATTAAATCCTGTTCCAGCCTGGCTCTTGGAAAGCAGACATTACTCTTTGCCAAGCAAACAGTACTAAGGGTCTTGATTCACTTTAAAGAGAGGACATGGGCTGTGTTACCTAACCCAGCAGGCAGCTTATCACCCCCCACCCTGCTGTACCTATCTGGATGTAGCCATCCGGCATCCTGCGGTATTTGACGACTGTGCCTCTTCCTTCCTGCAAGGCCTCCTTATCCGACTGCAGGCTCTGTGGGAAGGAGAGGAGCTTTGTGCAAGGCCAGTGGCAAGAGCCACCCAAAAACCCCAAGCAAAAGCAGCAACCCTGGAGCTGCCCTCAGCAGCTGCACTTCGTCCTCCCGCCTGGCACCCCGAGCTTCATGCCCCAAAACAAGAGGATATTTCCTGCCCTCGTGCTGTTGCTTTCATTGCACCATCCTGGCTCCATTGTCTCCTCTGCAGCTGTCCCACCCATCTGAGCATCCCCTCTGCAGGCAGGGATGGCTCCCATAGCAACTGCCCAGCGCAGCATCCCTGCTCCTGAGGTGGTGTCACACCAGGTGTGACCCCTTGCTTCCCAGCCAGCACCTCATAAACACACTTGATTCTTGTAAAGCTTTTCCTGACATCTTTAAGTAGTTCCCTTCTCTCAAACCTCTTTTGCTTCCCACTCCACCCCCAGCTAAAGTCTTGGTAAACCACTTACATCAAACGGCAAAACCTCCACAGTTGTATTGAAGAGTTTGTCTTCTGGGTGCTCGATGTTCCCGCTGCGGAAGAAGAACCTGTGACAGAGCCGTGGAAATCCACAGTGAGCAAGGGGGAACATGATGGCTCTCACCCCAGCTGAACCATCAAACACCTCAACCTAACAGACACCTTCCCATGGGCACACAGTTTGGAAGGAGACCTTCTGCACCAGATTAGCTAGCTGCCCAGCAGGAGACAGGCAAGAAATTCAACATGAGCCAGAAAAGCAAAAGGGAAGTGTCTCTGCATGTCCCAGGCTGTCCCTATGTCCTCCCCTGTCAATCCCCTTCAAGCACTGGCCTTTCAATGCGGAGTGGTTTGAAGAATCTGAATCTGATGAAGTCTCCGGCAGTGGGAGTGAAGGCCCAGAAGAAGTCCTCTCGCAGGTAAGCCTTCTCCAAGGTGAAGTGCTGGTAGGTTTTCAGGCTGGTGCTCACCTCTGCAGGAGGGTTGATGTGCTCTTTCCGCATGGCGTGCTTGCCAAAGTCCTTGTCCTTGGTGGGCACAAAAGAAAAGGGGAGAAAACAGTAATGACCTGCTCTTGCCTGTCAGGAACAGGGGTCCCAGGAACAAAGCACCACAAATTAGAAGCTCTTGATTTGCATAGCAGAGAAGGATGAGGGCTGGAAGTGATCTGGGGAAGGCATCAGACAGGGCAATGCATGGCTAGATCCCAGGAGGACAACTTGAGGAGAGGCAGCCCAGACAAGCACCACTGCTCTGCACTCTGATCCAGCACCAAAGAGCCTTTCATAGTCCAAGCATCCATGAATGCATGTCTGTGCCCCAGGAACTCTGCAAACAGTCCTTACAGCAGAGGAGAAGATGGCTGGGAGGCTGATGACAGCATAAAATGACTGGATTACATGGCCTGATGGGCACCGTACTGTGATATAAACTGGGTTACATCGTCCATTTACCTGGGGATAAGACAGACACAGGGCTGAGCACAGCCCAGGGATGCATCTCTACGGGTCCTGCACATATAGCTGTGAGAAGCTTGACTTTGTTCATGTTTAAACACACACAAACAATTTCAGCTCTTACACATCAAGCTCTAGTTCACCTGTCAGCAAATCCCAGGAAAAAGGAGAGGGCTGGGAAGGAGTCAGACCAACCCAGGAGTCATGTCTCCAGGGTTTTTCAGTAGATGCTTCAAAATCACGTGCCCGAACTATGGTTCAGCCCTCAGGATGGGTGGCCAGGGCCAGTACCAAGGCTGAAAAGTTTGCAGTGATACTTGGTACATGTCACTGCCACGCTGAGAAGTAGGAGCTCCAGGAGCTCACTGTAATTCAGAACAAAACACAACCACTGCACAGAAATCCAGCTGCCCTCATCCCACCAGCTGCTGTTACTGATTCCCCCATCCCAAAAGCAGCCAGTTCCCAGGTGCCTGCAGGCCAAGCATGGGAGAACGGCCAGCTGTGGCTTGGACAGGCAGCTGGTACCCACCTTCAGCTTCTGTATCTTCCCAGCCAAGGAGGAGTGGGTTCCCACGTGCTGGAACAGTGAGGGCTTGAAGCGGATCCTCAAGTTTGCCTTCTGCCTGTCGCAGTGTTTCTGAAACAAGACAATCTTGCAGTGCCCCACACTTAAACCTCTGTGGTCAGCTGTGACCCGTGAGAGGAGCAGACAAGGGCATGAGGAGTGCTCCATCTCTATGGCCTTCTGCATTATTTTGGCTTTAAAGTGGCAAGAGCACTTTTAACTGCACTCTGGAGGAGCCTGACCATGACTTTTGGCTGCTCACCCACTGGGCTCTGCTGGGCAGCTGGAGTGCCCAGGTTTAAGCGCCAAATTTCTCCTTGCCAAGCATAGCTTAGCAACCTCTGAGCAAATCTCCTCTGTGCTGCCAGGGAGGGACAGCCAGGGAATTTAGTTTCTTTTGTCCTTGGCTTATTGGGAAAGCCTTTTTCCTACAACTCGGAACTCGGGATCACCCACGTTTGAAGGTACAGTAAGTCCTGGGGTGATTCAGAGCCTAAGTGAAGAGGGAGTGAGCACAGGTACCCTCCAGACGGGTGGAGTTTTAGGGTGGTGTTAAGCAGAGGAGTGGCACCTGCTGCTATCAGAGCTGTTTGGCTGTCTCATGCCCATCCCACCACGTAAACAACCTTGGAGATGCAACTCCAATCCAGCCAGTGATTTCCCATGGGGTGGAGGGAGAGACAATGGAGAAGGAATAAAGGACAAAGGGGAAAACCCCTGAGAGTGTGGAGGCAAGAACTCACATTTGAAAAATAGTTTGGAGGCGCAGGACAAATATACAGGGTTAAAAACTGGAGGGAGAGGGTATTTGTTTTCTGACTTCTGTTTTTTTTCAAAAACAGAAATGCAGGAAAACCCCTACCACCATCTGCTCTCACAGCCTCCCACCAAGAGACACCCCGGCAGAAATCCCGCTGCTGGGTGCTGTGTACCCGGGCAGGGTGCAGGGGGAAAGCCAGCCCCTGCCACAGGCAGGCCGCACAGGCCACCGCCACCGTGCTGGGAGCTGGGAAATTCCAGGCATGACCCCTGCGAGCTGCAGAGGAGATAATCCCCTAATCCAGCTCACGTTACATTAGAAAATTAAAACTAGCCATGCTAACCCTACTCATTGCCAGCAAACCTAGACACAACCCCATCAGGTTTGATCTCACTCTGGATGGGGAGAGGAGGAGGAAATGCAATGGAGGGAGCTACAGCATCTCCCGATTTCTCTTTCTCCCCTTTTCCCCTTCTGCTAAAGAAGCATTTGCTGAAAGCAGCATTGTCTACCGAGCCAGGAAGGGGGAATAGCTCAGTTGGTGGTAAACAGGTCATCCTTTCACACAGCTCTACCCCAGGTAAATCTAAAATTAGTTTAAAAAGAAAGAGCAGAATATATCCAGAGCAGGCAAAGCCCCTACCAAACACTCAGGTCAAACAAACTTTCAATCAAAAAGACAAATCTCCCCACTACCAATTTGATTCTGCACAGTGGGATTTACAAGGGAAAGTCATGTTTGAAAGGGCGCTGTGCAGAGTTAATCATACAAACAGTGGGGGAAAGGAGCCAGAAATCCACACGGAAAGTAGGTTAATTTTTAAAAAGGCAACACATTTAAGAGGTTTGTAGTTTCCCCTGGGAAAAACCTTGGCTCCATCAGGTAGGAAAGGATGAGCAAAGATGAGTTAAGGAGATGATCCTGTGCAGCAGGATCTGCATTTAATCAATGCTCAAGCTGAAGATTTTGAAGGGGAGGCACAGCAGCAGCATCGCTCCCAGCTCCATTCTAGCATCCCACCACCCCAGCTTCATCCATGGCTCTGAGGACACTGGAGGCTGCCGGACAGCCCTGGGGACTGCTCTGTCACACCTGAGCACATGGTTTGAACTGTGAGGAAGACATGATGGACATCATCTGAGACTGATCCTGCTGCACGTGGGAGACTGGAAATGACATCATGCCCTCTGCCAGGGATCAGGCCAAATTAAACCACATCCTTGCCCCAGTTCTGCAGAGCCCTGGGGATGCCCTGTCCCCCCCCAGCACATAAATACAGTATTTATCCCCAGAGCGACCACATGCTCTGGCATTTGCCACCACAAAGTAGTTGTGGCCATGAGGTCTGTCCTAGGCGTCTGGCTTCAAGCTCTGCAGCGGAATTCCACTGCTCATTCTCTGCTGGGGGAGGAGGGCAAACGAGCATATGAGTAAATACAATATGTTCAGAGAGGAGACAGGAGAATATCTGGTGGTGAGCTCATCTTACATTTGCTGTCACGCACACTCCTCTCCCCTTCCCACTTGCTTTAGCCCCTTGCTGCTGCTGCTGATGGGAGTTCAAACACAAGGTCTGCAGGGCACAGGGTCTTCTGAGCTGCTGTCTGCAAGGCTCTGTGCAGACACAGCTCCACAAATGAGATGCCAGCATGAAAACGGAGTCCATTTCACCTCTCTGCACGCTCCTAGAAACCCTGACAAGAGTTTTGTGTGCTCTGGCTTCATTGTGGCACACTATGCATGGTGGGCTTGCTCTTGGGTCATCTGGGGTGAGCTCTCTGGGCAGCCTGCGTGTGTGCTCCAGGCAGGTATGGCACACGAGCCCAGAGCCAAAGGGTTATTCCGGGGTTATAAGTCAGTGAGTGGGGAATGGCTACTCTCCTCAAGGACTGGAGGAGGAATACCCTGTTAGTGCTTATATGCAGAAAAAATGCCTTTTCTGGCAGCTGCAGGCTACAAAATCCTGAACTCCCAAGTTACACAATCCGCAGGGACACCCCATGGCACACTCCACAGGGACGACATGGTTCGGTGCAAAGTCAGTTAGCATCACAGCTCTCAGAAAAGATCCTCTGGAGACACAGAACAAGCACACTTTTGCCCCGACACAGCAGAGGGTTTCCCTTCAACAGAGGGTGTTTACGTACTGCATCTTTCTCAGGGTTGCAGACTTTCACCCAAAGGATGTGATCCAGCAGCCAGTCAATGGGTTTGTCCTTGTAGAACATCAGGATGAACTCCACGATCAAGCTCAGATCCAGAGACTTGAACATTTTTCCTACAGCACAAAGAGAGAAGAGAGAGCAGCTAAGGTATGAAACCATCAAAAATCAGAGCTGGTAATAAAAATCTTGGGAGACTGGGCTATGGAGGCTGGATGTGTCCATCTCTCTATGCAAAACAAAGAGCAGGCAGCTCTGGTTTATGTACCAGTACTGCTGGCACTGCTAATACAGTTCCGGATTTAATATTCATCGCAGAATTAGAAAGCATTAGTGTCTCACAGGTCACAACAGTATCAAAAGGTCTAAAACTCTTCCATTCAGTAGGGAGAAATAAGGCTGAAAACATTCAGCCAGCTGCAGGACAGACCATTTCCTGCCCTGAAAACTACAAGATTTAAGCCAGTCAAACCAGTACCCAAAAAACCAGATCATGCTGCTACTGCAACCATGTACTGCCGTTCTCAAAATAGTTCTGTGCTGATGTAAACTTCCTTTTGCACAGTCTCAGGCAACTCCAAATCCCATCCCGTCTAAAAGCTACTGGTCACATCCAAGTCATTTGGCTGTCAGCTAGGCCACCAACCAGGTTTATTTTTATTAAACGTGAGTATTTGCAGTACCAGCTGTGAGGATCCCAACCCTGTGCAGACGCAGGGAGGGATCAAGACCAAGTGTTTTACCATCTTGTGAGGACAACTCATTGGACCAAGAGAGTAAGTGCTTGCAAGAACCAGAGGGCACTTGTGCCCGTGCCTGATGGGACTGCGGTGAGCAGGGGAGAACGTTACCAATAAACCCTAGCTGAGAAAACTCCAGGATCATCCACTCCTCGGAGGGCTGCTGCAAGGCAAAGTTCTTCATCGTGCTGAGATAGTTTGGTTTGGCCACAATATCATCCTCCAGCTGCAAGAGGAAAGGACACTTAGTGCCAATGACCCATCCAGGTTCCAGTAAGAGCCCCTCTGCGCAGAGCAATTATGCCATAGACTGAAGGAAAGCTTTGGCACAGATCCAGCTTCTTTTGGAAGATGGTCCAAGGAGATTTTTCTCGCTCAATCTAACAGGTAAACAAAACAAGGATTCCTGCCCGCCCTAGGCAGGAGGTCTTCAAGTCTAAAGCACCTTAAAAACATAGCTTTGAACCTATCTGGTTAAAACCTACTCCCACTCCGCTGCATCACACAACTGGATATGGTCTTTGCCTTCTCTCAGCTGGATATGAGCCACAGTGAACTCAGAGGTACCCCCATGTCCCCTCCACCACCAGCACCAAACCCACCTGCACGTAATATATGCCTTTGGACTGAGCATACATCATTAAAAAACAGTAGTCGAGGTTCTGCTTTGTCCTCCACCTGCAAGAGACAAACATGATGGGAGCGCCGATGTCTGCTGGGATACTGGGCTGCTCAGGGAAGCCAGTGGAGGCTGAGTATAAGCTGGGAAGGTGAGAGAGCTCTTGGAGGAGGGAATGGCATATGGCCTTTCCTTTTTGGTCTCCTACTGGTCAGCTAAGAGCTACTGGAAAACTCAGGGAGTTCCAAAATGAACATCACCAGCATTAAAATGACCCCCTTCACTTGGTGATGGAAACACCACAGCACAAGGCAAGCCCTGCAAAGCTGGAGCCAATTCATGGCCCCCCTGCCCCCATCTCTTTCCAGCTCTTGGATAAAGCAAGTTTAAGAGCCTCGCGTGGCCCTGCAGAAGAGCCTTCCTTGCTGGAATCAGTGGGGGAGACACTGCAGCTCCTTAATTCAGGCCTTGCTTGGTTTTAAGCTCATTGATTCTTACCTGACTCTTTCCTTGGGGTCCCCAAAGGATTCCCGCAGGTGGGAGAAATCAGGATAGAAATGCGGAGATGGGGAAATTACCTCCAGGAGACCTGAGTGTATTTCCTTCGGGAATCTGAGAGAGAAAAAGCAACAGTAAACCTCCATGGCTGACAAACCACTTCATAGACCAAATTGCTGGGTAAACATTGAGCTGCAGAACCAAACAAAACATACAGCCTCTAAGATAGAACTTCCCCAGCAGCTAGTGCACTTGCAGCCTCACCAAAGGCCATCAGCAGGACTGCCATGGAGTTTTAAAGCTGCTCTTGCCCTCCTTTGGTCTCTAATAGCCCATGTTAGCATGCTTCCCCCTCAGCAACCCTCCTCCCTCCCTCCCTCGCTTTAAAGACTAGTCGCGAGCACCATGTACTCTCCACAGGATTAAATGGACCTGCAGACCGGTGCACCAAAGGAAAGACTTGCTGGCATTACCAGTATTCAGAGATTTTTCAAATGCATCAGTAATTAAAAGCCATTTTGCGGAGATTATGTTATGCATTGCTGATAAGTTACTTGAAACGCTGCTGTGCTATAGTTAGGGCAGCCAGTAGGAATTCTACCTGGTTCCCTTATGCTGATAAAATCAGCATCTATTTCCCTATAATGTGGTTAAGAACCCTTTAAAGAGTCAAACTCAAACAGAAAAAAAGTCACCCATCTGAAAAAACAGGTACCTACAACATCCTTGCAAGAAATACCCAGAGATTACTGTAACTGTAAGAGATAAGTGGGAAAACTAGTTTTTATATTGCCTTTCTGAGAACATTCGGTGCAAGTCTGATTTCCTTTGTGCAGAGCCTGGAGGACGGGAGATGGGGCAGAGGGACACAAAGCAGTGAGACTGCTCACTTCTCACTTATTTTTCCCTTCCTTATTCCCTCCTTGGGACTGGTAAGATTTTCAGCGAACATTTTCAAACCTTCCCTTCCTCAGGCAGCAGTGAAACAGCAGCTTCTCACTGAGCTGATAAAACCTGTACCAGAGCAGCAACGGCTTTCTCCCTCCTGCGAGATGAGCTCAGCCTGCCCTGGCCCCACACCACCTCAATTCAATTTGGAAGAAAAATAATTTCAGCAAACCAGGGAGGGGCAGGAAACACTGGAGAGGGGGATGGCAAGAAATCAAATCATTAAGTCAATTAAAGTTTCAGGCCTTCTACGCAGACACACTCTCTGCAGCAGCGCCCAGTAATTTCATCAGGATCCATCGGACAATCGGTCCATTATCCCCTGGTAAGTGCGTCCTCCTGCCAGCAGGCAGAAGGAGGGGAGCTCTGCCAGCTCCTGCACAGCAAGATGGAGGGCTCTGTTTCAGCTCTTCTGCAAGTGCCCGGGAACACAACACTCAGAGTGCATGTCCCAGCCCCTCTCCCATCATTGGCTAGGGGACGTGGGCTCCGGGAGGATGTGCTGCCCTTTTGCATCTCCTCATGGTGACTGAGGTCCTTTGGAAATAAGCAATCGCAGGAGCTGGACGGGATTCACAGCATCTTCTCTCACCACCTTTTATTTTGCCTCCGAGCTCTGATGCTGTTAACGCCTGGACCAGCTCATGGTTAATAATCTGTCACCGGCTTCTGCCTAAACAGCCGCGGACAAAGCTGCAAAAGCCACTTAGACTCCAAGACATAAATAGCAGCTAGCGTGAGAGACAAATGTAACTAGTGCCTAGAACAAGGGAAAACCAAACAGGCTGGAGCAGGAAGAAAAATGGATCATGGATTTCAAAGCACAACAAGGCAGGAGCATTTGGGCGTGCTCACCACACTGCCCAGTTGCTCTGGCTGCGCAGAGAAGGCAGAGAGCTGCACTGGACACAAAAACTATTGCCAGGATCGCTGGAAATCTAAATAACCCATCTTCTTGCAACAGCACAGCACAGAAAGAGCAAAATGATACGGCATGACTGGCATGTGTTAAATACTGTGAGCACAAAGCAGCCAACTGGAAGCTACATATGGGATGCGTTTTAGAACTAGTAGAAAGTGGAAGCAGCGATAGCAAAGACAGCCCGGAGTTTAAGAACAGGAAAAAAAAAAAAACAAACAACAAAAACAATATAAAAGGGAAGCAGAAAAGTGTGTATTTTCTCCTTAATAAAGCTGTTCCCTGGCCTCGCTACAAGCACAGACTGTACCGCTGTGGTCATTTGGAAGTGCTTACAAGTTTTTGATATTTTCTGCCACTCCGGCTGTGTACTGTGGATCCGTCTGAAAACAAAAGATAAGCAGTGTTAGATCCTTCAGCTTCAGCCTGTGCCTCCTGTGGCTTGGAAACCACCTTCAACACCCAACAGAGGTACTGTCAGCACCTCCGTACCACCTTCATTCACCTTCATGTCTTCTTTTATCCAGTTCAACCGCTCTCCCCATGCTGACAGACTCCTAGGAGTCCTCCTTCGTGGTCAGTGTTAACCAAAGGCACCACACACCAAAATCCACCCCAAAGGACCTAAGACTCTGCACATCTTCTCCACATGCTCTCCTGGCACTTCTGCCCCTGCATTTGTGCAAAGCGTTAACTTCTGGGCTATTTATTTTTGTCTCAACACACGCTGGCTTTCATCCAAGTGAATACTCTTGGCAGAAAAGCATCTCCACCCCTTTTGTGAAAATGAGGGGTCTATTTATAAGTGTGCATTTTTCATTTCAGGTTCATTTTGATGCTTTTCTTCTTGAAAAAAAAAAAAAAAAAAAAAATTCTTCTTCCCACTATCAACCTCCCAACAGTTGGGAGGCAAAGGTCAGCAGCGCTGCACACCGCTATCTGCAGGAGAGATA
>JAVSBS010008606.1:27366-44843 GCA_033124195.1 Coracias cyanogaster
CCAGCTCCCAGTAATGCTTTTGCCTAGGAAAAGTTTCCCCCATGGGGTCTCTTCCTCCGCAAAAACCTTAAAGACTCACTAGTTCAACACTGGGACCCCCTGCCCCCCCAAGGCAATCCAGCTCCTATTAACCTTTCAGCATAATGTTCAAAGCCGCAGGCGCATGGGGAGGGAGCAGAGGAAGTTACACCCATTTGATTACTCCATCCACTTGACAACAAGTTTTTCAGAGAAAGTCGAGGGATAGACATAAACAAGACCAGTGCTTCCTTTTTCCTGTACGGTGCTGCTCGCTTCCCACTCTCATCAAGAAAACATTTAAACATTTGCAAAAAACAGGTTAACACTCAGCTTTGGGATGGCCACGGGAATCCACAGGAGGATATCAGGCTTCAAATTGACTCCAAGATGAGCCAGACCTTTACCTGCTGATACCTGTCAGACACAAGAATACACCTTTCAGCCTTCAGTACTCTCAATTATATGTTTTCCTACTTGCATCTTTTACCAGCTGCGTCTGCGAACACCAGCAAGGAACAAGTCTCACTTTCTGTTTTTGCACAACACGAAGGCAGGAGCCATGCTTGTGCAAGGCAGGGAGCCTCTGGCTCTCGGCATACCAGGGGGTTACGATCCCGTGGATGCTATCAAAGCCAACCCACAGCTAAGGGCTGCCATTAGATCTTGTTCTGCAACACCTGGAGCAGAGTAAAGGCAAGGCTTTACACTTAATGGCTTTTTCCAGAGCACTGCACTTCGTTTGTGCAGATTTAGAAGGGAAATGTCACTGATTATTCAGTCACTAATGACCTGCCCGCTGAAGCCAAGAGCTGTACTTTTCATTAGGCTGCAATGGTGATGTGCAGTCAACCATTTGCTGCTTTTCTGGCTAATGGTTGGAAGTGAAATTGTATTTGTTTCCAGTGCTCTTGTCCTATGATGTCTTCGTAGGCTTTCCAGTCTTTAATTAAAATTTCATGAAATTGAAAAGCTGATCGATCGTGACCGGTTCCGGTGACAGCTTGAACGGTCCGAGACAAAGCCCAAGAGGGCCATACAGTTTCCCATGAATTTCCAGTAATGCCATTTTGCACTTGTTGGTCTGCAATGACACGTGGATGCAGATCTGCCATCCTCACAAGACTCTCAGCTGCTAAACCAGGGAGGGCTCTGAAAAGCCATGAAGGACAGCAGAGGATAAGGAGGGTGGGAAATTGTCTCCCATCTCTACAAGCAAGGCTGGACACAGAAGTGATTTGCTGCTAATTAGACTGAACAAATTTTTCAGCTAGTGTCAGTTCAGCACAGATCCTTTACTTACCTCTCAAAGCAGCAGCACTCTCTATCTACATATTTAGTGTCTTGCCTCCCAGCAGAAGACAGCAGAACTCTTAAAATATCTCCAGACTCAAGCACTGCAGGACAAAAACTCCTAGCTATAACTGTATTTAAAAAGAAATAGACTCAGATTACTTTTTCTTGAGAGCTAACCTTGCTTCGGGCTTAGAATACACTGGTTTAATAAAGAAAGTCAGTGTTAGGTTGATGGTCTGCAGGACAGACCTGGGAGACCAAAAACCACTCAAACTTTCAGTCCTTGCAGCACACATTGTGCATGCCCAGTGCCCTGCAAATAACCCATTTCTCACCCTGCCAAGCCTAATAATTGCACTCGATGGTCTCTCACAAGCCGTCTTTAGGCACAGGCCGCTCCAAGGCTCCATGCCTGCATTGAGTGCGGCCAGGGACAGCAATGCTGGGCACAGCTGAGCGCCGGCTGCCATCTGTCCGTGGGAGCAGATCTGGGGGGAGGGTATCCCTGGAGTGGAGAGCAGCCGGTGGTGGATGGACCACGGCTGTAGGAAGCGTCTGACTGAGCATCACCCACCAACTGATAGCTCGCTCCTCTCGCCTCGGCTGTGCCCAGCCACAGCTGCCAGGCTTTGATTTTTACACTGGGAGCCGCCAGCTGAGATCCCTGCACTGGGTTTGCTGAGAGACGTTGTGAACCGCTGGTGAAGCAGCAGGCAAGGGACAGCTTGAAGGGGCTGCAGGGTGCAGCGGTGCACAGCAGATGGGCACATGCTGGTGGGGCTCACAGGCTGCTCTCCAGGTGCCTTACATGGGTTCCCCAGAGCCGATCTCCTGCAGCCTTCCCAAAGGTTTTCATCCATCCAAGACAGCATCCACCTAATAAAAGGTATTTCTCCATGACGGACAATTCTCTGGCCTCATTCTTATTTCAGCAACTATTGAGCACACACCACGTTTGCTAGCAGAGGTGAGAGATGAGACACCCGCATCCACTCTGCTTATACATTTTCAGTTTTTGATTGGAAGCACAATACCTAATCTGATCCTAAACCAGCAGATAAGCGTAAAATCTGACTAGTGCTGATAAAACCCCCACCTTGAAATCTCACATGGCCATCCATACACCTATCTACACGTATACGGTTAGGAATGTTATAAATCTGTATTAGTCTTTCAAATCACACTCCAACCTCCCAGGGACCCTGTGGTGCATTATAAACATGTCCATATTTCAGGACCAATTACTTTTTGTTTTGTTCTCTGCAGATAACCTGCCCCAGCAGAGTGGACTGGTGGCCAAAGCCAGAGATTTCCCTCCAATTCAATCTTTTCAAAAGCAAATGCAAAGTCTTTGCTAGCTGGATTTGCTTCTCCTTAGGAAGACTTTCAAGAGACTTTGTTTAAAAATGAAAACCAACTCCCAAACCGCTAAACCGTTTATCTTTATAAAAATCTTGGCTTAAAGAGCAGAACTGCACCTTTTAACCTGTCTGCCACAAGAGTTCCCAGGGCCAAAATGGCCAAAATAAAAGTGCAGTCCTCAGTTCAAAAGACAAATGGAGTTGGAGCAGAAAACGAAACCACCTACAGAAAACTTCTCTGCAGTGACTATGCTCCTTTGTTTTATTTAAAGTACCCCTTTAATTAATGACTGTTCCTCCTCTAGGACTTGCATGGGCCTGGGGAACTCCAGAGCACACACACATCCCCTCCTCCTCATGCTACAGCATCCTTACCTAAAGATGAAGCCGGTGAAGCGCAGGGAACCAAGCCGCCGAGCCATCCCAGCCAGCTCGCCACCACCCCGCTGCCCACGCCTGGCTTCACCCCCAGCCATGTACGGGCACTCTCGGAGTTAGATGATAATTAGAGGTCTTTTTTTTTTTTTAATGTTTTGATGTTTAATGATTTATATAATGCTGGCACTGCTCCACAGATTACACTCTAGATTGCCCTGATTGAATCAGAACGCTCATTAGGTGTTTTGCTAACAGAATTTCACCAGACCATTAAAGTAGGTATAAGGAGTTACGGTGCTCTACTGGTGAATTAAATTCAGCTCCTGAGATGCAACAAAGGTTAAGTCCTGCTTTACAGGGAAATCTGACGGCTAGTGTAGCACACAGATATTAGACACTTTGCACACAGGTACACAGGGATTGGGAGGAACTCTACAACAGACATTTTATACCATTAAAAACAAAATACTGCCCTTTGCTTATCTGGTTGTAGAAGGAAAAGAGCAGCTTTAGAGACTCACCATAAACAAATCCCCACAGCATTCCCCAAAAAGCCACAGGGAAGCGATTCTGTTGGGGTATGTGGAGCTACAGTTGTGACAGCAAAATATCATCTGAAGTAGCAGATAGAAAAAGATAGGATAGTTCAGCATCCAAAATACCCCCCAAAAGTCACTGCCCTGGCCAGGTGGGATGAAGATTCAGCAGGTCTTTTCCTTCAAAACTAAAGAAACACTAACTGTGCTCCTGTAAGATCACAGACACATCACCTCACCTTCCATGAGCCAGTGGACCACTATTCCCAGTCTCAGACTCATCTCATAAATATTTCGGCAGCTTAGGATATACACAGCCACTGAGAACTTGGTTTGCCTTAAGGAACTGAACACCAAGATGTGCTGAGCAACAGAACAGCCATGGCCAGATTTCAGGAGTGCCGTTATCTGGCAGGGTGGACCTGCAGAAAGGCTCCAGCAGTTGCAACTACCCTGCTGGGGGCTGATTCATCCCCACAGAAAGAGCATTTCAGCAGTGCCATCACCACACACCCTACACAGAGGTTTTATTCAGTAAACACTATGTGATGTTTACAGCTCTGCTGTGCCCTAAACCACCTGGATACTGAGTCAAGACATGTATTTTCTCGCTGATGCTTATAAAAATACACTTCAAGTTTCTTTACTGCAAGTTTCTTCAAACTTTTTTTTAAAGGAAAAAAGTTTTAAAATAAACTTTTTCAAGTTTCTGTATTATATTATGTTATAATTTGCGGTTAACACCAAGACAGAAAGAAACATGGAAAGCAGAGCCTTTAGGATCACTAGAAAGCTCATTATGATTGGGAAAAGAACTGTAGGTGTGGAGAGCAAGGCAGGGCAGGGACCAGGGAGGGAAGGAGGCAGCACAAGGCTTTCCCAGCACAAAAGGAGCTGTGTTACAGTTGTGCTGGCACCGGCACTGATGGGACAAGCCCCAGAGACACCAAAACAGTCACCAAAGCAACCATCAAAAATAGCGGCTGTGGTTTAGTTCCTTATGTTCATCCTCTGCCCTTTATTTGCACTTTGTTTCAGCTCAGTCACTGCCTCTGGTGTGCACTATCCTGAATCAGGGCTGAGGATCTATTGGAATGCCACTACCACCGCAACACACACCTCGGTGCCATCGCAAGCCCCAACTTACAGCCTGTGCTCAAGCACCATCCTGTGTGCAGGCAGCACCGTTCTGCAGCATCAGGGTCTGTGGCGTGGCACAAAGACCAGTATCCAATCTCCGTACCCAGTAAAAGGTGCTGGCTGCCTGGCTGGGTGACAGCAGAAGCGATCCTTCACAGCCCCTGCCCACCCAGCCGCTCAGCCCAGTGCCATGGAGGCTCTCGTGCCACGCTCGAGTCGGCTGCTGGGTTTGAGCATCCCCCTCCACCACCCTCACGCTGAGCTAACACATCAGCCAGCACAAGAGGCTTATTAAAAGTCCACCTGTCTGAAAAAATGATCCTCAACTAAAGAAAGCGCTTCCACCAGCTGCAGTCTGGTGTGTGTGTGTTTTTTTAATATAACCATTTAATAAGAGCCTGTGGTATATTTAACAGCATTTCAACCTTCAACAGCTCTGCGTAATGAAATAGAAATGCAATGCATCTCTCCGCTGACGGTCTCTACCCAGGGAACACGGGCACTCTTAAGTCACCATTTCTCCTTTTTGCAGCAGTAGGTTTTAATCATACTCCTGTTGCACGTCTCCTCGCTGGAGTTTAATGTTGTCTCAGCGCATACGTCCTCAGAAGGAGAGAGGAAAATACATATCCCCTGCGCCTTATTATTGCAAAGTAGGAGCAACTGTTCGCATTTGAGATCCAGTTCAGACAGATCCTTCCAAAGATAAGCCTTTTTTTTTTTCCTTTTTAAGTCCTAAGTAGCAAGTTTTCAGGGATGGGATCAGTTTCCCGTCATGGGGATGGTGAACCACAACGCTGATGGTGAACATTATAACACCCCTTCCAAGGACAGCAAGTTGCAGGGGTGCCTGTGCCCAGACCCCTGAAAGCTCCCCAGGGACCTGCAGGAGGGATGCAGGCTTCTAAGCAAGGATGTAGACACTCAGAAATTAGGAAAGCAAACAGTGATAGCCATCACCTATGCCTCAAAAGTCCTGGATCAGAACAGAGGAGGCAGCAGAAGCCATCAGACTGCTCTCGGGTACCTGCAGAGCAGGTTCGGGATCTCTTTCTGCAGCGCAGCTCCATGGGAGAATCACACTGAACCATACAAAGGGCTCCAAGATCACTTTGAATCCCCTGGGTTTTACCCTGCCACAAACAAAATCGCTGGCAGACGAGGAAACCCCCGGTAGGTATAAACCACCACCAGCTTCTGCAGAAGGAACTAGTCCTTCTGACTTTTCCTGGGGTTTTATCAACCCATTCATGGGATTCAACGAGACGGAGAAATCAGATCGCAATTCATTTTGCTGCAAAATAGCTAAGGAGGAGAAAAAAGACAAAATCAAATAGTGAATTCTCATCACGCCAAAAGCTTAACTATCAAGAGGAAGCCATGTGGATTGGCATTAAACCCATTAATAGATTTAGCGAGGACCAGGAGAAGGAGATGAATTTGTGAAGCACCCAAATACAGAGCTGACACAGAGGTAAGTTCATCAAACCCAGAAAACAAGCAAATGACCAGGAGAAAAAGCAACAAAATGGCACATTAACGCAAACCTGATAGATGCAAATTAATCAGGGGGAATCAAGGTATTTTTCACATGGTTCTTAATTTACAATATTAACTAGGAAGGAGACCAGAGTATTAAGGTGTCTTGATGCTGCTCTGCAGGCAGCAATCCATGGAAAAAATAAACCAAACAGGGTGATGGAGAGGGAGGCAAACAAGGTGTTATTCTGCTTAGTGAATGGGATGGGGAATAATAGTATGAAGATTATAACATTATTAAAATGATGCTGCCTAATCCCAGAAGAGTTTTCACCTCATCTGAAAAAGAGTATTATTACAGACTTAAAAGAGGCTTTAGAAGAGGGCAATGAAAATGATCAAAGGCCTGAACCCCCCCCCGCTCTGTGAGGAAAGAAAAAAAAAAAAAGAGATTATTCATCTCACGATGGTCTTAATAGTGGGGCTCATGATGAAAAGCATATAAAATAGAGTGATATAATGAAAATATATCACAGACTTCTATTCTCCTTGTCTCAAAACACAGGAGTAAGTAATGATTCAATTCAAATATTAATTTGAAACGGATAAAAGGAAATGTGTTGCACAAAGAAATTGTATTATTTCTTTGAACTCACTGCTATGGAAAAACACTGAAACGAGGAATTTAAACAATGTCAAAGAGCTGGGTGGTGCTGCAAGCACAGAGGCACCAGGAGATGGGGCTGAGGCCAAGGTGGGGTAAATCACCATCCCACCGGTGGTTCCTGGCCCTGTCTGGGTTAGCAGTGCCCTTTTTCCTGTTTCTTGGGAGAAAGAATGCAAATTTCTGTGTCTCTCCTCACAACTTAACGAGAAATACCGCAGCTTTCGTCTTCAAAGCGAAGCTAATTCATTAGCAATCTAATTATTTACCTGTGTAGCACGAATACAGCTTTCGAAGCATTTTTATCTCAAATGGAAAGTGAAGGCTTTGTTCTTAGTGGGTTTTTTAATATCCTTTATTTGATTGGGGAATAAAAACATGCTGAAAGTGAACAAAATAAAGCATAGAAATCATGGGTCATTAAACCTCGAAATAATTGCAGCTCTACAGGATTATTAAGTGAGGACATCACACAAGAAAACCTGGGTGAGGGGTGGCGAGAAAGAGGGAAAAAGAGGAATGGGAAGGGCTGGGAGCTTGGACAAGTGGTCAGTCCTGATTGAGTAAACCTGTGCATGCTTTAAAAGAAGATGCAGTTGGCTAACACACCGTCCATGGCGTGGGCAGGGAAAGTACTGTCGGATGCAGCCAAGGGCAGTGGGAACACACTCACAGCAGAAAGCGCGTTGCTCCCCTATATTGAAAATGCACTTGCAGGAACCTGCAGCAGCCTCGTCCATGTATTGTTAGGGTGCAGGCACATCGGCCTTGGTGCTGGCTGTGCCATGGGCTGTTTTACTTGTCACTTGTGCCTGTCAGCTTCACGCTGGACTGCAAACCATCACATGTGGTAAAAACCCAAATCATATTTGCTCAGCTCTCACCACTCGCAAACCTCCAGACTGGATTTCTTTCCCTTTTGCCTTGTTCTCACACTGAGTACCAAAGCTAGCGAGTAAAATCTCATGAACCAGAACGACCCTGAAGAAACAGCTGATGTCTGGAGCGTGCAGGACCACGTTCCCGTGGGTGCTGGCAAGGCCCAACTCTGGAGCTTTAAAGAAAGAAAAAATTCTGAGGCAGAGCAAACACCTCACAGTCCAACAGGAAATCCCTTTTTATTACAACCTCATTATGTTAGCAGTGAAACAGAGACCTTGTCCACCAAACCCCAAAGCACCTACACATCCCTCTGCTGTGCCTAGTGCTAATGGCTCACAAGTCCATTGGAAAGGAACCCCTCAAGAAGGGAAGCCGATGTTTGCAAAGGTCACTGTGTTAATCATCACACCCTTTCTCTAGCAGCAGCTGTCGCTAATTGCCTGTGAAGGAGTCGAAATGAAATTCTTGTTAATCCTCCTCCCAACATTACTAAAATCCAACATCACCATCATCCCCTCCGCAAATGACCACATGCTATGGGCACTTTGCAGCTGATGGACGAGCTCAGCTCAACCTGGGAGAGATACGGCAGCAGCGGGTGCACAAAGCAGTTCCGCTTTGCAAACTGAAGGATAACCTAAAGATTAGCAGCAATAAGTGTCGGGATGTTGTATTTCCCCAACTCCTTGTACTATCGACCATCGCACTCATCATTCCACTAAAGTCGCCACCAGACTCAGAACAGCCGAAATCCTGGAACAGGGGGAATTTGTTTAATCAATAACATATGAAGCTTTTGGCACTGCTGAGTGTATGAAAGAATTTGACAACAGCAAAATAAAGTATATCTGTGTTATAAATCAGAAAACACATATGGAAAAGTTAGAGCAATGCACTAAGGCAGAGGAATATCAAGGAAATCACAGAAGTCCTGGCTGGAGGCCCTGGCTCCACTGATGCTAATAGCTGAGAACTTCAATGCAGGTCAGGTTTGACTTCTTTTTCCAAAAGAGTAACCTCATTTGCAAGGCATGTGATTGTACTAGAGTGAAAGGATATTTAGAGTGTTCCCTTTGCCCCACTGTCTATGTAAATTGTACATCTTGTCTACCTACAGGCCCACAGTGGCAAACAGATTACAGCTTCCCTATTGTACCAACGCCTGATCGGATGCATGACTGTGCTGCTGGGTAGAGGCAGATTTTTGAAATCACCACGTACTGATCACGGGATGAGCTGATCTGAATTGCATTTTGTTTTAGTAGTCTTAAATAATTTGCAGAATGCTTAAAATAAAATGCATACAGAACCTTTTAAAAATTACTCAGCATTAATATTTGAAATATTTATCCCCCAGGGTGCAGGCTTGTAACATGAGCACTTAATGGGGTACATTTTCTTCTCTCCAGAGAAAAAACAAGACATTGCCGTTAAATAGCATACTTAGACCAACTATAAGGGTTGATGCTATCTGAGGGCTCTTGTTTCATTTTATAGGCTAGGATAATTCCTGAGAAGAAAAACATACCACTAAAGGGGCAGGAAGACCCACTTCTCCCTTTTCTCATTCAGCCGCCAAGAAAACATGAGAAAGGATTAGCAAATAACACCGACACCCCCTCCCACAAAACCACACCAGCCTTCTTTAGAGTGCAAAAAACCTCCTTATTTCTTCCCCTTGCAGAAAACGCATCACTGGAAGTATGAACAAGATGGAGTTCCCAACTTGCCAGCAACAGCAACCTGCAGTAATTTAACTTTCCCTATTTGAAAACGCAAGGACTAACGCAGAGCTGGGAGGCCCTGGATCCTCATCTGACACCAGCTCAGCTGCGAGCTGCTGGCCAGCCCCGTGCCAGCAGCAGCAGCAGCGTTATTCCAGCAGCCCAGCTCTGCTGCGAGGCAACACAGATGCTGGCGATGGCACAGCACAAGGCGGGGGTTGCAGGACATTTCAAGGGTAGAAAATAAACAGCTGGGGGAGGAGGATGCTGACTATGCGGGTATCCTACCGCTAAGACCTTTGGTTGCTTATTAAATGATGCCTGAAAGCTTCTCAACAAGCTGCTGCTCTGAAACGTTGCTGGCATCTCCCACTCCCTCGTGCCAAGCTCCAGGCAGGGTGTCATGCGTGATTTCAGGCGATTTCCAGCCAGGCAGGCCTAATTTTCAGCCAGACCATCCTGCTGACGGAGCCAGTGCTGCAAAGAGAGCACATAGGAACTAGGATGCCCTTTTGGGCAACAGCCCAAACCAACAGTTTAAATGGCTTATGAAACCACATCTCTAGAGGTTTTGCTTTCTTGCAATGTCAGGTTCACCTAATAGCTTAAAGACAATGCACCGAGCCTCACAGAATGCTGCTTACCACCTCCAAAAATAGGTATGCTTCCCGTAGCCTAGGACCACACCGCCATCTTTATGCTTAATTTCACGACTATCCTAAAGTGCTGTTTCATCCTGGCAGAGGACACTTCACGCTCCCTGTGAGCAGAGATGCGCAGCTCACGCCTCTTATTTCCTTCGAACAGGTTTATTTAAATGCATTTGGGTTTTCAGTATTTCACACACTGTTACCTTTACTGGTGGCATATATACAGTAACGCCAATTGCTCTGTAGGCTGCGGTGGCTCAGTTCTCCAGACTTTCCACCCAGAAGGAAGCTGTATTACAGAAAGGTTCAGTTTGACATGTTTAGGTGCTGCAAGGAGAACGCAAGATGGATGGGCTACCTGCTGCAAGGAGAAGAGCCCCCGCCCTTGCAGGAACCCAGGAGCTGTGCCCAGCAAACAGTGTCAGAGCCCACAGAGAGTCTTCCATGACTCAACAGTTGCAACTTATGCAGCCTAGGAAATACCAAGGTAGCCGTGCATCCTCACAAGAGCATGCCCAGGGTAACACTGAATTAGCCTGCCCAGAGAGCAAAGTGCTGCAGCACCCACAAAGCCAATGATGTCCTGGGCTGCACCCAAAGGTCAAGGGAGGGGATCCTGCCCCTCTGCCCTGCTCAGGTGAGACCCCTCTGCAGTGCTGGGGCCAGCTCTGGAGCCCTCAGCACAGGAGAGACATGGACCTGGTGGAGCGGGGCCAGAGAAGGCCACACAAAAGCTCCAAGAGCTGGAACCTCTCTGCTGTGAGGACAGGCTGAGACAGTTGAGGTTGTTCAACTTGGAGAAGAGAAGGCTCCGGGGAGACCTTATTGTGGCCTTTAGTATTAAAAGGGGACCTGTAAGAAAGATGGGGACAACCTTTTTAGCAGGGTCTGTGGCAACAGGACAAGTGATGGTTTTAAAACAAAAGAGGGGAGATTTATACTAGATGTAAGGAAGACATATTTTACACTGAGGGTGGTGAGACCCTGGCCCAGATTGCCCCAAGAGGTGGTCGATGCCCCATCCCTGGAACCATTCCAGGTGAGGTTGGCCGGGGCTCTGAGCACCCTGCTCTAGTTGAAGATGTCCCTGCTCACTGCAGGGGGGTTGGACCAGATGAGCTTTAAAGTTTCCTTCCAACCCCAAACACTCTGTGATTCTATGATCCAGCCACAGCTCCTCTGGCAGAATCCTCCCGTCTCCTGCTGCTCCTCAGGATGAAATCAGTCAGTCAGTCAGTTTTATACTGGGACAGCAGGATTTGCTGAAATGCTCAAACCAAGAGCCCGGACATTTTTAAACCCGGAGAGGAGTGAGGTGAGACAAGAGATGGCATAGAGCTCCAGAGGGGCCGTGGCTGCTCGGCTAAGGCACAGGAGGGAGAGGGCTTTTGCACAAGACAAACCCCAAGCTCAGCTGAGCAAAGCCACAGCTCGCACTGAAGGAGTTAAATTCAAAAGTTAAAAACAAAACCACAGCAAAGGACACCAGTGGGAGTGAGAGAGTGCAGGGCCTGACCCTGCGCTGCAGTCTGCTGTCCCAGGGGTGCCAGGAGGTCAAATCCCAGGGAAAATCCCACCATGGGGGAATGAGGCTCGGCACAGCGTGTGGAAAACAAGCAGCGTGACTCACCCCGATGGAAACTGCCCTTAAAACTTGGAGCATGAGTATCTAGAGCTCAATTCGATCCGCTGTTCCCTCTGTACAAAGAGGTTTTCTGTGGGACTGCAGTGCCTGGGAGGCCGTTCCTGTACTCAGGTGCTTTAGGTACTCCCCATGCATCCGAACATTGCTTTGAAAATGGTCTCTCAACAGCCATCCAGGCTGCTCAGCACCTCTTCAAGTACTAAAAGCTGCCATCAGAGCACATGAAGAAATGTTTGGCAATTGGTTCATCCTTTGGAGTGCCTTCATGAGACGTCCGTGAAGCAAACCACCCGGGTGAGTCCCCTGTTAGTAACTTACCCTCATACCCAGCTTCCCAAAGCTTCCTGTGCATAGATCAGCTTCATTACCTGGGATCACTGCTGTGCATTGCTGCAAAAAATCTAATCCAATTTTCTTTAGGGATAAAGCATCAAGAGAGGGCAGTCAGTTGGTCAAATACAGTAGCCCTGTGGAAGAAGTTGATGCAGGAATGTGTTATCATCTCCAGCAAACCCACGTCTGAAGAGGCACAATGCAATGGGTGAGTTCCAGCCTCCTTTGGGGAATTCATTATTTACTTTTAAGACCATAGAAAAAACCCAAACTGTAGAAACTATAAGATCATCACTTTATATGTAGGTATTTATGACCACAAAGATACTCCAAGAAGACTCCCAGGGCCATGTCCAAAGCCTGGTGAGAGCAGGGGCATTCTGACAACTTTATAAATCAGTACACTGGAAAAAATATATTAAGTTTCCCATAACAAACCAGAGCAAGCCCTGCTAGTGCAAAGATACCAAAGGGATCCTGGATGCTGTCAGTGTGGGTTGAGGGTTTATTAGCCCAGACCAGGGTAGCCCCAGGCAGAGCTGCCCAGTGCTCTGGACCATCTTCCCAGCGCTGTGGGGTCTATCGGGGTGCATGTCCTTGGGCACCACCCAGAAGCAACCAAACCACTTCCAAAGCCAAACTGGGGTCAGGATGCCACAGAGTGCTGCTTTGGCATCACCGTGCCATGGCAACACCCCTTCTCAGGACCAAAATGCACCCTCTGAAAGCACCTCCAGAACCACTCATTTGCAACCTGGTCAGTGCATGTTGACTGTAGCCAATTCCCTGTATATGTTCTCCTGAGGACAAGCCTGGCAGCTCTGTGTATGTGTGTGGCATATCAGATTTTGGGGGTGGCATTTCTACACACCTTCTCCAGCACAAATTTGGAAGGTGCTGGGCAGGCAGCTGTGCAAGCACCCAAGAATGGGCAGGATGCGAGCGCTAAACCAGCCTTCACACATGTAAAGACAAATAAATTATTTAACATCAGACTGTAGACTATAAAACGAAGATATGAGAGCATATCACTGCACATGAAGGGAAATTCATTCCACTGCTAATGCCCATAACTTCCCTATGGAGAGTAATGGAGATCAACAGGAGAGCAGACATCTGAGAGTGCTAAAATGTGCACTTCTTTTCCTAAGCTTGTGCTGGGCACACTACTTGAAATACAGAATTTCTAAGTTCTTTTCTCCCCAGCCCTCAAGCTGATGTAAAATGCCCATGTTTTAATAGTAAGTGTGATTAACCATCAGCATAAATTACCAGGGTCATAATGAATTCTCAGAAAAAAACTCAACTGTTTCTTTGGAGCTATGTTCCAGTTATATACTGAGCTGCATTTCCGTTTAAATAAAAAGCAGCACCTATGATGGCTAAGAAGTCAGACTAGATGATGCTGGAGGTCCTTTCCACCTTTGAAATAAATAAATGTACGTGTTATTTACAATCAGTGTACTACAGGGACTGGCTGATCCTCCGGAGCTGAAGAGGAAGAACCGGATGATCTTCCAAAGGCTACAGGAGAGGAGAAAAGCCAGTTAAGTTTCCCAGCCAGGGTAACGATTTATGGATAAGAGCATTTTCTAACTCTGACTCCTTCAGCAAGGAGACTGTACACACACGTCTTGCTGTTCAAAGGACATCTTGTGCGTATGAGCAAATTTCTCCACATCGTTTTGGCTCCGGCCGCGGTAGTATGTTTAGTACACTATTTCCAGATGTGTTTTGTATCCCCGTCAGTCTGGCTGCTGCCTCAAGCCAAGGGAGTTATATAAGCTGCAAAGCTTAATTGGATTATTTAGACCAAATCACTGGCCAAGAGGCAGTGGGGCCGGGGGACCAGCCAGGCAGCCTGGAGAGGACCTGCACCACTACCACCTTGGAGGGGTAAGGGAGGGAGCATGAAACCAGCAAATAAATTAAGAGTTCATAAAGCAAAACTGGCCTCGCCACCTCCCTCAGATGTTTTCTCATGCCTCCCGTCCATTTTACTGCTATTTTATTAGAGCTATGTTTTCCTATTTTAACAACAATTTTAAAAAGAGTGCAACAAGCATTTAGAAGACACGAGCATTTCCTCTCCACACTAACAAGCATTTCCTGACTGCGCAGCTCCACAACATGGAATAATACATGTAGCAACTTAAGTTTTCCCACAATAGTGTTTTTTCCCAAACTTTGGCTGTTGCAGCTGCTTATTTTCCATTTAAGGGCATAATCCTGCTTGTGGGATAACCCATCCCTGCGGATCTTCACAGATGTAATTATTAGGGAAAAGTCCTAAAAAAGAAAAGTGTTGCAACTATTCTTGGGAAGAAATCAGGAAAGAGATGAGAGAGAAGCTGAAGAGTTTCCAAGTGCTGTGGCTATCAAAGTGTGCCAGAATGATTTAGTTCCTTTTATTTTTAATAAAACTGGATGGTTAAGTCAGAAGTTAACACAAGTACATAAACTCACACTAAACTTCGAGCAGGTCACCTACTCCATTGCTTAAAGGTTATGTGCATGCTTGAGAGCTACAAAAAAACCTTGTCATGAGGCCCTGGATAGACTTTGTATGGCTTCACTACAAATAATTTTTAAAAAAGCAGCCTGGCATCCTTCTCTGCCACTGCTGACAACATTCCCACCGCTCTCCACCAGGCAAAGTGCCACGGATAAATTCAACAGATTTAAACAACCAGAACAATACAACAGGCAGGGGTGCGCTCGGTTCTGCTGGAAACGGCTCCACAAACACTGCAAATCACAGGCAGCGCTCGGGGAGAGACGATGCCTCTCAGCAGCCCCAGCTCTGGTCCCCAGTGCATCATGCACACAACAAACCCCCCCAAACCCAGGGGTGTGAAGCTCCGCTGCCCGCAGCCATGCTGCAATTCATTATGAATACTGCCGTGAGTGAGAGGCTTCCATTACCACGCTGTACGGAGTAAGAGTAAACAGTAGTGGTGACCAAAAAAGCTATTTACCTAAGGGCTCTCTGCTCCAATCCCATGATTACTAGTTATGGAAATATTTCCAAAAAATAGGAATACAAAGAGAGATTTCCACAGGGCACAGCGAGCCATGCAATTTGTGCTCTGCTTGGACTTTGTAAATCAAAATCCAAGCGACGTTTACAGCACTCTAGTTGTTCCTTAAACTTTATTTTTCTTTACTGTGTGCATTTTATGCCCTCAGTGAGCTGCAACGTGAAGCTCTGTGTGACTGATGGAAAGCAGAAAGTTGGCACAGCCTGATTGGGCAAACCAGCCTCACCCCCTCCGTTATCTGCGTTAAGAGCTTCAACAAATTTGTGTAATACCCAGCATTATAGAAATGGATTTCCAACCAGAAGAGAGCAGTTGGCAGGATTAAACAAGTAGAAAAGCACATGCACATAAAAAATTGGGAGGTCTGCACACGAGCTAATGGAGCAAGCAGAAGATAACTGGGCATGCTCCTTGGGCTCAGGGACCGCTTCCTTTACGACAGACAGTAATGTCTCATTACGGGAGAAACAAATACAATAAAGATGAATATTCCATCTTCCCCTGGCTACATTTTAAGTGTTAAGCCAATATAAATTCTGAGGTTATATTTCACAAAAATAGCTACTCAAAAAAACCTGCTGGCAGCGCAGCAAAGCAAATTTTCATTGGAAAGATAAATCCTACATTCCTCATAAGCAGATGTGAAAATATATCAAGCTTTATCACAACAGCCCCTCCCAGGACCAAATAGAAGCCCCAGAGTAAATTTACAACAAAAAAGTTGTTTCCTTTGCCCTTCTTCCCCTATACTGCTTAACCCAAGACAGACGAAATGACTAGCAAACCAGCAGTTACTGCATCTTGTAAAGAGATGCCACAGAGCTTCCCTGAGCCACGGTGCTTGGCAAAGTCGATATGGAATCAACCCTGCGTTTGGGATCATCAGTAAAGCACTTGGACAGTGAAACTACATGGATGCTGCAATTACTGTCATCACAAAATGACCGTTCAGTTCAAATTCTCCACCAAGGCGGGACTGCACCAACCTGCCACGAACAAACACAGCCTTGTTGTGGTGTCTGGGCACGAAGACGCCTGACACCAGCCAGAGCCTGCCACGAGAAGACTGCTGGCAATTTTAAGGACCTGCTCAATGCCAAGCTGGACCAGGACATTGTAGCATCCCTATTTTGAGTGGATAAAAGGGCAAGCTCCATCTACCTCCACAGTTTTGTGAAAAGTCCTACAAGCTGAAATATGTAATGGTCTTAAAGATGCTCTCTGGTGCAGGATTATAAATCTTGATCACCACCATCTTCCCTTCCACAGCAAAAACACTGTGCTGATGGGCAACCATCTATCTCTTACCAGGATGGGGCAGGGAGCCAAGGAAGAAGCATCATCAATCAGTTACATCCCATCTTGGCGTGACCCAGCTAATCCTTGAAAGAACATCTCTTGGTCACTTTCCCAAACAAAACAAACTCCCTCTGCGTGCAGAAGGTGTTGGAAATGGGACTGCAGAGGCGCACCGTACCCAGGGGTGTGCTGGGTGCTTAAACATTAAAACCTGTGGTCCTACTCAGTTCTGCGACTGCAGTTCTCACCTATCCCCACAGCTGGGAAGGGGATGGATTCAAGGAATCGTGGCAACAGGAGCTGGAATTGTCCCAGGCAGCAGCAGCACCACCCACATAAGTGTGTATTCCAGTCTTGTGCCTTTTGCAATGTCAAGGTGACCTTTCTGAATCCAAAATATTTTAATTAGGACTAAATCATTAATTAAGATTAGCAATTTTAGCTTTAAAAGAAGTATGAAGCAGTCAACCACTTTCACCCCACTGTAACTACGAAAAAAAATTATTATTTCTAAAAGAAGTCTTTGCTTGGGGAAGTTTTCCTGCTGCCTAAACCAAGGTAGGAGTAAGCTCAGTGGCGACCTGAGGTCCCACAGAGCTATGCAAAGGTGGCAACTCCTGAGATTTGTAGCTTTGGCCAAACCATGACTGCAAACTCTAGAAGTTTTGTTGGCCCAATGTGCCTTGGGCTCAAGCACTGGAGGCAAACCTCTACCAGGAAGCAGCTGCTTCTATGGACTATAGCTTAAAGGAGAGCTTAGGCTTTTCGGTTTGCTTATTTTTTAAGTTGGTTTATCGTATATTTATTCTGTCTATAACCTCCCCTTGCCTTGCATCTCCATTTTGAATTATTTATCTTCAGGTATCACATTCATTTGCATACTTCATGAGGTGCAAAATAAATGATTAGTCATTACATATTAGACTTTCCCAAGCCATCTGTGCCAGGCTCTGCAGCAGTTGTTTTGTTGTCTGTCTTTTTTTTTTTCTCTAATACTTGGGGGGGGGGGGGGGGGAAAAACCAAGGGGGGA
>JAVSBS010008606.1:44853-62154 GCA_033124195.1 Coracias cyanogaster
CCCCCCCCCCCCCCCCCCCCCCCCCCCCCCAAAGCCAAGGGGAGAATGGGATTTGCTGGAAAGACAAAGTAAAATAGTCTACATGCTTGCTGACAGCAAAAGCTTATTAGTCTGCTGTAGCCACGCTCCGCAAGGAACGCGCAGACTATCATCTTCAGCGTAATTTAAGCAGTGATACAAATTGCAAGCAGTATTATTTCAAAGACCTTTATTTATTGATGAGAAACAAAGTCCTTATCCTCTTCCTGCTCCCTCCTTGAGTCGTGCTGATTGCACACAATAGAGAGCTATCGCTTAAAGAGCCAATTAAGTCAACTTCTGAAAGGTAACTGAATAGCTGAAATTCTTAGTGCAATATTGTACTGCATTATCTTGATTACAATTAAGAAAAACAAGGGAGTCAGAGCAACAAAAATTAGAGAATGAAGCAGTAGCCACAGGTAGGAATACCGAAATGGAGGGAGACATTACCAACCCCACCCTGCAAACAGATTTTTTTATTTTTGTTGTTACTTCTAACCCTTGCTAGAGGTACAAAAAGAAAAAAATAAGGTCTTGCTTATTTTCACTTAGCAGGACTTCACGAGGAATCAGCTGAGCAGTTGACCAGGTGTAGAGAACAGTGGCGGCCATGGCCACCCCACATCCCTCCCCAGGGAGGTACCCAACATCTGGGCATCCCATACCCAAACAAAAACTTGATTAAAGCATTTCTTGTGGCTGGGGCTTTATTAAGGTAACACTTCCTGTACGGATACATCCACACCTGAGGAGGAGTTCATACTATTCTCCAGCAGAGCCATCTATAGACCTTCCCTCTTATGCTCTCATGGCTACCTTCAAAAGTACCTGGAGGATGCTAGATTGCTTCTGAGATTCCTATACCATGGCCCAGTTGGCCTAAAGTGAAACTAGGAGTTTGAAACCTGTTGGGAAGAATGACATAGCTTCAGCCTCTAAGAAAAGCCAAGCTTAAAGAGAAGAAAAAAAGGGAAGAAAGTGACCGCAAGTCTGCCAATACTCAGAGGTTATATAAAATTACTCACTTAAATGCAGTAAAAAAGCATATCACAAACTGAGAGTAGAATCCTCAGGAACTTGAAGACACCGGCTGTACATGGTCCAAAATTCACCATCAATTTCCAAGTCACAGCACTCAGGCTATAAACCATTTAGACAGGCACATAAAAAGGAAGCTTTTTCCAAAGTAGGAAGAGAGGCGCCACAAAACATAAAAATCTCCCTCTTTCTTCTGCACTGACAGCAGACTCTGGTGTGACCTACCAGCCCTGTACTCCTGCCCTTCATCTGGCTGGGTTTCCACAGCAGCAGAATTATTCCACCCAACCCAATCTCTGAGCAAATTAATGGCCAACTGCTGCTTTCCTGGAGCTGCTTTGGCACCGTCTTGTCTCTCCACACACTTGTTTTGTCTAGCACTGCAGTCTTGCTGAAGAACACAGAGCTGAGCAGGGCAGGATGCTGCATTTCTCTAGCTGTACTCCCAAAAGCTACCGCAGGCTTGAAGTGCCTGCCCTGAGCCTTGCACACTTTCCAGCCCAGAACAAACGTAGACCTCCTGGAGTAACCCACCAAAAGCCACTCCTCTGCTAGCAGATGTGCCAGCAGAGAAGTGCAAACTCACCCTTCTGTAGATATGGCTTCTGTGTTTGAGGGACTGCAGGAGGGATGGTCAGAGGGATTTATGCACCTTGCAGGCTGGGAACCTCTCCTGCGCCTTGATTTCCCACTGGTGAAAAGGGCCGAATGACAGCCAACCAACTTTGTAGAGGGCTCTGCTTTTCATCAAGCCACTTCCACGCCTAGGAGTCTAGTGCCACCACCCTCACCCTGCTGCCCTGGGGCCTCGGGAACTGTCAGTCTGAACCAAAACTCTCAGGCTGAATCCACTGGGAATTTGGCAGTATCATGTAACTAACCTCTGAAATACACGTGGTACCAATGTTTGCCTGCCTTACTCCTTGTCAGTTGCTCCTCAGTGTATTTTGCAATTAACTCTGCAATTCCCGCTGAAATGCACGATACAATGTAGAGAATTTGAACAATTTTTTCAAACTTGAATGATCTTTACTCATAAGCAGCCAGAAGGAAGTCTAGGCACTCAAAAACACCCCAAGAGTTCTGGTCCTCAGACAATACTCCATAAAATGGGAGCTTTAGTTTTACTTAATTCAGCAGGCTGAAAGCTCATGGGATACAGCAAAGCACCTGCCCCTCACTGGTCAGTCTATACTTGGGACTTGTTCAACCTTTTCAAAAGCTCTTTTCAGTCACACAATTAAAAAATCTGTAAGGACAACATCTAGAACAGTTCTGAAAACTCTTCGTACTTTCCCTGAGAGCTTACGTCAACTTACTGGATGGAGGAGCCAAGAAAGGAACAAATATTTCATGAAGCAGCAGTTGCACATAAATATTACCCCTTGACACAGATGCACCGTGAATACAATTACATCTTCATATCAATTACCAGTACACTCCAGAAACACCGTTTGTGGGAGACAAATAGATAAACAAACGTTAGCTTGAAATAAGAAATTATTTTATATTCTAGCAAGCAACTTCACCTTATAATCATTATTTCCTGAGACACGTTGTGCTGGTTCGTATTCCAATAACACATTCGCGTAACCGCACAGGTACAAGGGAAGCGTACAAATCATGTCTCGCAAAACAACTGCTGGCAAAGAGCAGGATTTGTGTATTCATTGCTCACCACTGAACAGTTACATACATTTTAATTCTGACCTCAAATGCAATTTGGACCATGGCAGATGTTTCCTATAGCGCAGGCTTCCTTTGGATGAGAGTTAATTCAGTTTGAACATGGCAGCAATGAAGAAAGGGATTTAAACGTTCTCTGCTTATTCTCCAATCCTAATACTACAGAGGTAAAAAAGAGGGAGGACTAAATGGAACAGCTAAACTTGCCTCCCCCCGCCTGGGCTCTGAATTCAGACCAGCCTTGTAAGCCTGTGCTTCCCCGTCACCCAGGACTCCCCTCTCTGTGACACCAGTCATGAGAAATTAGATGATTTTAACGAGGTTCTTCCGGATGCACGACAATGTAACCGAGAGGAGAATGTGTCTCTTGTTTCAGGGAGCTTAAGTTTCACCAAAAAAAGAGGGCATGCTCCTCTGCAAAACTTCCTCTTCTCCCCTTGTTACCCTCAGCAGCTTCCTCCTGTTCCTCTACATTAATAAGCAGATCATTATTTCACTAACTGCAATCAAAACCCTCCGTAAGATAGGACACAATCGCCACGTTACGTTCATATAGTTGCCCATACTGAAGAGCCCTGAAATGCTCTTGCCAAGCTGTATGCACAGGGATCATCTCTTTACCGAGCAGCAGAACGGGCTTGGAAAGCGAGAGCTGCCTAAATAGCGCACGCACCGCGGGGCAGTTTAAGGGGAAAAGAAATACTACAAATAATTGGAATCACAGCAAGAAATATAGGCAGAGCAGAGAGAAAGAGGGCAATTCAGAGGAAGCTAGCAGCAGGAGAAGGGATAAAGACTTCTCCTGGAAGCCAAACTGAACAAGAGGACACGTACAAATAAATCCACACCTCCTCACCTGTGCACTATGCCACACACCAGTGGGTAAAAGAAGTTCTTGACCCTTCCTACACTTGGCAATCCACATTTTACCCACCTACAAACCCTCTCTTTCCAACATCATCCCCTTTTCTCTCTGCCAAATTTGTAAGTCTGATGTCAGTGACCCTCACACTTGTTCCCAGCACTGCAGCAGTGTTGGTTACTAAATGATGCTGATGAGTAGATGTGGATTTTAAATGGCCAATTGATAATTGTCTCACTTACACGGTCCCACAGCTCTTAGCCCAGCCTTTCAGGGTGAAGCTATGTAGAAGGCTTCCCTGTGCACCCAACATGTTCAGGGCACACCAGAGAGGATTCTGCTCTCAGCTGGAGCTTCTGAGCTCCACGGTGAGGGGGTCACCATCAGAGGTAGCTGCAGAAGAGACCACCTTTGGTTAGAAGGCTTTAACAATAATAAACCAGCGCTCTGGAACAACAGATGAGTGCTTGAAGTTTCAATTCCATCAGTAAAATACCGCCTTTGATGCCCACAGCTGCTACGAAGGGCCAAAGGTCGTCATTTGGCCTGACCTTTAACTATTACAGTGATACTTCTTGACCTGCATTTTAGAAATTATGAACCACAGCCCAGGCAAAGCACTCAGGCTAAGCGATCTGCCACAGTCTTGACAGATTTCCAAAAAGATGTGAAATATCTGCCTTTCACTTGAACGATGCGCAGGCAGAGAGCTCTGCAGATGTCTAGAAAAACACACTGCTTCTCTCTGGGTACAATTCACCCAAGCAGGAGATAGTTTATTATGCTCTATGGAGGTAACACTTGGCACAACAGCTCCAGGTACCACTTCATCACAGCAAAGTTGAGGAAAGGAGATTTCAACTAGCAACTCAGCTAACCAAGAACCTTTAGTGAGGAGCAAGCAAGGAGGTTTCTTAGCGAGTGGTTCATTCAAAGGGCATGCAGTGATATCAAGAACCAGGTAAAAATCCTCATTAAGATCTCTATGGAAGTCAAGAGCATGTAGAAGGGCTAGTGTTCTCCGAGATAAGATGGGTATCTTGCCTCACACAGCAATTGATCAAGATTTAGGGGTCAACTACCAGACCTCACCAGACTCCAATTGCAGTATGTTGGCAGTTTTAGGGCAAAAGCCTGCACCAGACACCACTGTTAAAGTTCAGCCCTGCTCCTACGGCCACGGGGCTAGTAACTGTGTCCAGGAGACAAAGAAACCTTGATACTAACTCTTCTGTGACAGCAATTCATTTTAACAGCTGCTGTTCAAGAAGCATGTCACCAAGATGAAAAGTGACCACACTTCTTAAGTGGAATTTACTTCTTAACGAGCCTTCCTGAGGCAGTAAGGATCCCATGTACCTTCCCTACACACAGCCCTACTAGGCAAGTACATTATTTAGATGTGCCTAATTGCAGATCAGGCCCTCTTGCAAGTTACCCATCCCAAATCCAAGCCTGCTATGGGAGAGCCGTGCTTCACTTGCCTCTAAGGACATCCTCCAGTTGGGACAGTCAAGTGACAGCTCATGGTGATGTGAATGGCAAATCTGGTGCCAAGAGCGACTTCTAGTCCACAGCAAAAACAGACATACCAGCTCCTTGGATTTCAGCACAAGATTGGCTCTTGTAAGCTCTCTGTGCCACATGAAGGAGATTGGAAACCCAAGTCCACCTTGGACAGGACAGCATTTTTTGTCTGACTTCTCAAGCACGAAAGCCCTTCTGTACTTTCAAAAGACATCTGAATCTTAACTTTACTGCCATGCCAGCCAGAAAAGATAGGAACCCTGTGATTCCAGAGGGTCTATCACTGAGAAACTACATTTGGGCACTCTCCATGCAGTGAATGATGGAGTCTTTCCCTGACAAGACAGCCATGCACAGCATCTATCCTCCAGTGTGCAAAGGGATGATGCTGGCTGGCCATCCTCCTCTTCCAGCTGGAGGGGAGATCTTCCATCATGGGCAGCCATCTCAGCTGACATCCCCAGACCTGGATCCCGTTATGGGATGCACAGCTTGGCTCACCAAAGATGCTGCAGCTGGTTTAGGCATGCCTCAGTTCACTTAGCGTGAGGCCTGAGAGAAATGACTTTCTGACAGCTGCAAATGCAGCTGCCTGCAGCTAATGAGGGATAACGAAGGACCAATCACTTCTTAGAAGTGCGTTTCTGTTGCCCACATCTCCGAACAGCAGATTTCTTCTGACCACAGGGTTGTAGAGAACAGCTATCCCATAACGCAGATCTTTGAATGCTGTTAACTGATCCGACCCCATACAAATGTCATGGTCGCTGTCAACACAAAACCGTTCCTTTCTCTTTCTGCCATCCTCCACTTCATCCATGGAGCATCCTTTAGGTTCAAAGACAAATGCAGCAAAGGGCCTACCACAAGAGCCTCATTAACTGACTGTACAACTGGATTTATTTTGGAGCAGAGTGACCCACCCTGCACTGCAAAGCAGAGCTCTTGCTGGGGGAAAAAAACAGATCAAATTAAAAAAATATCTTGCATACCTTAATACTGCAAGCAGCTCTTCTGTCAGACTTAAAACAACAGCATTACCAGCTGTAAAAGGGAAAAAAACCCCAGGAAGTCTCCCAAAACAGCAGACCAAATGCAAAAAGAAAAGGATGAAGGAGGTTTCAAATCTGCCCTGGAGAGAATGTGTGTTGCAGCTTTAACCTGCTGCAGAGAGGGGGGAAAAAAGGAAACAAGATAGCAGAGACCACAAATCAGATTTGTTTGGACCAACCAGGTAGATAAAAGACAGATGATCACCAAGCAACAATGGCTATTTTGGAATCAGCTAACTTCTGAAAATGTCTAGTCAGCTTTAGCATTTTATACACATTAATTTAGTGTCCACACAAGAGTACTCCCCTCAAAGGACAGGATTTAATGCAGCCGAGATAATTATCTAGATCCTTCTTTATCCCATTAGTGGTTTTCATTCGCATCCTGGAACACCATAAGAGGATTGTTCAAGAATTATTTGCCATCCGCTGTTTCAATCCCGATTGGAATTATCTTTATACCTCGGTAGGAAGAAAAGAGATTACATCCCTGCCAGCCTTGCTGCAATGCCCTCTTTTCTGAGGCTCCTTTTATCATTCTTGTTCTATAAGGTGATGAAAAGAATCAGAGAACAATTGTCACGGACATGATTTTGCCCTCTCCTCCTCTTCCTTCCCCACACATGCGTTCAGGAGCAGGAGGAGGAGATGCTCTTCCCACCGCATCCCCTGCAGGAGATGAACCACTGCACCTGCACAGAGATGAAGCTCAGCGAGACTTAGTCATCAAACTCCCCAGGATAGGATCCAAAAATGCTCCCAGCTTCCTTTTGCACCGTGATCCACTAATAAGAGAACAAAGATGAAACTGTTAAATCCAATTAAACAAATCACTTGATGCAAGAGAAAGCGGGATTCACTGCACTAGAGATCCCAGGGGCACATGCTAAATGTTGCGTTTCGTGCTCTCTAGTAATATATGTCACTCCGCGAGCTCCAACGGTGATAAAGCCAACATCATTCAAACAGCCAACACAATCCCTTGCTCCAAGGCCTAAAACAACACACAGCCAAAATTCCCTCCCAGCCACTCCAACCGCCTGCCAGGTTTGGTATTCATGGAAGAATCACGTCTCCTCACAGGTATGGTGAGGACACTGCTCGTCTCCCTGTGGGCATCCACGCGTGCCCAGCAGCGAGTGAAGATGCCTGGACAGCACAACCACCATCCCTCCTCCTTACAGGAACATAAGGAGGTCGGTATTCAGACCCGGCACGAACAGGGATGCATGTATTTTTTAACAAAGCGTGCTTTACAGCTGCGCAACGAGATCTGTAGGAGAGTTATCTTTATAAACAAGTTATTAAAAGGGGGAGGAGGGACACAATAATAGCAGGTGCCAATTACTCAGCTCCCAGCAGAGACTTTCCAATTTCTCACCTTCCCCCAAAGCAAGATGTGCCACTGTACGGCAGCACATTTGCTTGCAAGTGTAACACCCTCCCGCAGTATCGCTGCTCTCCCACCGAGCAGAGCTGCTGCTGGAGAGGGGCTGCCCATTGCCCCACCAGCATCGCGACCAGTACGGCATGATATTAATTTGGAAAGGGTGAAACCGCAGAAAGGAAAAAAAATTATCTTTTCGACTCCGGAATCTGGCCACTCCTCCTCCCACCAAGAGGAACAGCAAATTTGTGAGCTAACTGCAACTGCCAGGTTTGCGTCTCTGCAAATATCTGCTTAGTTTCAGGAACCAAACGCCAGTAACAATTTTGTTATTTTAAGAGGGCGGCATAGTTTCAGACAGTAAATGTCCACATTGAAACCGGAGCCGTCAGAGATCCCATCCTTTGAGGCGAGCACACCGAGGTAATGATTAATATTACAAAAGTAATCTGAGCCTTTAAAATCATTATTTCCAAAATCAGCAAATAATTACCAAGGCCTTTAGCAATCAATACCCAAGATAAATAGACAATTAAACTACAAAAGCAACAGAAGAAAGTAGTTAATATTTGCCAAACACAAGCCAAATACACTTTTTCATGGTAACCAAATACTTCCAGTAAATAGATATTTTAGCTCACTGGAGAGGCACTTTCAGAAAGCAATAAATTAATCTTGTAAAACAGACAGACAGGGTGGAACCAGACGCTAACGAAACGCAAACTGATCTACACAGAGCCAACCCACAATCCAGGTCCCAGTTAGGCTCATCCACCATTCTGGGCACTTATCTTCCCCACCCAGGTCAGCTCTCTAGCTCGGGGAAAATACATGTTTCATGCAGATTTACTAGCACGAGAAAGCAGAGAATTTGAGCCATCAAATGACCAAGTTTGTGCTCTGCTAGAATTTGCATTTCCAATTTTTTTTCTGAATGTCTCTCGCTCCTCAAAGTCACCAAATTAGTCTGTTCTTAAACACCATTCTTGCTTTGCCTTCAGTTCAGTTGAAGCTCCATCTACAAGGATGAGCTCTTGCTGCCCAACAGTGTCAGCCGCCCACATGGTGATGCCCATGCAAGTATCCTCATGGCACGTCCCCACGCTGGAACTGGAAGTGTTTGTCCTGGGGGGCTGTGCCCTGCCTCGCCATCACTCCTGGGACCCAGCAGGACTCGGAGCCACCCCTGACATCCTGTGCCAAGGACCATCACCACCTCCTCCTCCCTGGGCAGCCCAACCTTTACCACCTTCTACCCAAAATCATGGCTTGGAGTTAATGAAGATACACTATTAGGTGTAGTTCCTCAAATGGTGGACAGCTTGAACTGGACAAGATTAAGAGAGGGACAGATGTGTAGGAAGACATCCATCCTGGTAATTTTCTGCAACATCAAAGGAGGAAAGAGGAGAAGAAACTGAGGGAAATGGAAGACAGAAAAGATATCAAAGCCAGGTCCAGAGAGAGCGCAATTGGAGATGGCACAAAAAAGGAATAGCTAAAACACGAAAGGCAAGATCAAATAAAAGCAGAAGATCACAGTCTGGGTGCAGAGAGGAGGGAGGCAAGACCACCACATCGCTTTCACCAGCATTAACTGAATAATTCATTTGACAGGTACTTGTCTGTGGCAGTGGTTGAATCTGAGAGTCCAACACTGTCCAGGTCTGTCCATCCACCAGAGAACATAAGAGGTCAAATATTGTTCTTGCTCTTTGCATCCAGCATGGGGACATACCACAGGGACACCGCATAGCAGCTCTGGTCCCCGAGCACCTGTCTTTTGCGGAGGAATGCAGCAATTTAGTCCTCACTCAGAAAACTTCCCCAGCTGCTATGAAGTTCTTGGTACTGGCAGGGTTAATGTTGCTACTATGCTTTCACTAGAACAGTCTATACAAACATGCAGTGCTATTACATGTATCTTAAGTAGCTCGTAACTCAGTAGTGGAAGTGTTTCTTCAATTATTTACAAGGGCTTCTGAAGGCTCCACAACCTCTTTGGTACTACAGACCTCCTATCTAAGCCATGAAATTCCTTGGAGCAGTGACAATACATAGAGGATTTATTGGGGCATATGTACAAGTAGTGAGTGACAAAAAAGGTCTCCAGGTTAAATCTGATTTCCAGAAAGCTCTCACCATCACAGGGAGAGAAGAAAAACCTATGTGCTCTAAGGCAGTCTTGGAAATGTGATCTTGATGGTCTACAAACTCACTGAGATATAGGTGTGGACCAGGCAGTGGTGCTGACAAAAGCCAGTGCTGTGCTCTTCCCTCAGTTCAGCATCCATCCCATTATCAACAAGTCCTAAACCACCCCTGCGACAATTATAGTTACAAATAATTGGACACTGCAACTCAAAGCTCATAATGAAAATAAAAGACAGGTGGAGATTAATTTTTGCACAGAAGCTTCTTTAAAGCCCAACAATTTACATTTTAACGCTACTGCTGTCCACTTTAATATAAGCAGAAATGAAAACATCTTGCACAAACGTGTCTAGTCACTTCAAAACACAGATTAACCTTTAGGTAAGTATTTATCCTGTACGTTGTGCAAGCGGGCAGGAATATTTAAATATTAGGGGACTCACTGCAAGGCAGGGGCAGGGAAGATGGAGTTACAGAGCCATCTCTATCCATCAGAGATGCATCTATGCTAATGCATGGATTGCAGAGACTTGGATGTGACTTGACACCAGGACAAGAACAGAAGAACAAGTGGCCAGTGCCACAATTAATGCAGAAAGAGACCATTTAAACCAGAAATCTGCCCCTCCCAGAATTTCTTGCTTTGCAAGAGAACCCTGATGTGAGCATATTTTTATGCATTTGATGTATTATGTTATTATATTTGATGCTAGAAAGGCATCACTGAATAAAAAGCCCCCTACACTTCAAATTAAAAAAGGCAGGAAAAAAGGGCATTTCCCTCCATCAAAGACAACAGTCTTCTTCCCAAATCAGGAAGCTGCTAAGCAGATGCTTGATCAGCACTCCCCCAAAAGCCTCTCCTCCTAACAGCATTAACCTGCCAGCCCCCACTGAAGCCCTCTGTTTATTTTAATAATTTCTATAATCCTTTAATTTGACTAGTGACTTCTGCTGCCATGGCAGCCCTCTTCACCCATGGAGCCCTGCTGATCTCTTGGACTTTGTCTCATGAAAAACAAAACAGCAACATTAGAATTGGTACAATAATTATACAGAAGATCTTCACATGAAACACAAAACTTCATCTCCAAATACTTTCAGGCAGGTGGCTCAGCCCAACCTCTGCAAAAGTCTCCTGCGCAGTGCCGGGTGGCTGAGGATGCCCGCACCGAGCCAGGCACCCCAGGACAGGTATTTCTTCATGTTTCTTTACACCATAAACTGAGAAACTGGTATTTTGGGGACTAGTTTGGGTTTTGTGAACAGGGACAATCATGGATCACCCAAATCGGCCTGCAGTAGCCTGCTAGGAGCCTGGCCCAATCTATCGCTAAAGCAATTTCTCCATCACTTAGCAGGCTCCAAAGCTTTCGAGAGATGTCTGGCAGCTTCACTTAAACTAGCCAGCTATAGATGTGTTTTACATTAAACACTAAGTGAATAATCAATGAACATTCAGGATATAAGCACAAATCAATGATTTGTTTTAGATGAATCAAAGGGAATCACAAATGAGAAAGGGTTTTGTTCTGTAACAGATGTAAACCAAGAGTACTTGATGTAACCGTGTGTGTGTTAACCTGCTCTGCCTGCTCCTCTCCTACACACTGACACAGTCCCTGCTGTCACAGATGCGCAGCTGTGTCCTCCAAACCCCTGTGACAAGAGGTGTCACTGTCCCCAGAGAGCAGATGAGAACTGAGGCATGAAACCAGCCGACTGACTTGCCCAAGACTGGAAGGGATAGGGCATGGCAGGGACCTGAAGTCTCCACTTCCAGTAACTTCAGTTCCACCACACAACTGCAGCTCTTATCACTAGAGCAGCAAAGGGACATGTGGTACAAGCCAAAAGCCCAGCTTAAAGATCTAACAAAACCAACAAAATACAAGTAGCTCCAGACAATGAAAGGTTTATTTTGATAAATGTGTATCAAGAGACTGCATGGTGTCCCTTGCACTTGGGATGAATTTGGTCAAATCCTATGCAGGATAATTTTACAAATGCTGTTGCATTCTGGCCACCACTTCCACACAAGACCTGCTGAGCACCACAGAGGCCACATGAAGGCTCTCAGAAATGCTCCTGTGCATCTTTTTGTTTGCCATGCATTTTAACGATAGACATAGCTCTTCCACCAGGTCCTCACTTGCACCTCCTCAGCCATCAGAAGCACATGCTGTGTCTGCTGCCACTGTCTCTCCTCCTGGTAAATGCTTCCAAGGGTTGTGGTGAAACGAGTCCAGCTCAGATCAGAGCTTTCACTCACTCCCGTCCAGTGGCAGCCTATTCCCAAGACCTCAGAGAACCTACAAAAACTTGTAGTCAAGCTGGTGCAGGTAACAGAAACGAAAAAGCAGCGGGAAACTCCACATGCCGCAAGATAGGGCTCGTATTTAGCAGTATCACAGGCTTTGACTCTGCTGCTTCTAGAGCGGATTAGCGTTCACGGCTTTTATGCATTATATAAGAAGACTTTGTAAACACGCTCAGAGGAACTTCCCTCTGGGACAAAGTCTGCTTCCCACAAAAGACACCCCGAGTGAGCGGAGCATCCCGCCGCATGCGGCACTGAACAAGCAATATTTCTTTATGGAGATGCTGCCTGAGCCTGTCTTGCTGCAACAGGCACCAGAGCACCATCCACGCTGCAGCCAGCGCGCTGTGACACCAACAGTCCGGCATCCTGCTCCTCAGCACGTTTGCAAGTCAAGGGAGAGACCATGAGCTCAGACCTGCGCAGAGATACCCACCCGGGATGCAAGCAGCGAGTTCTTCAAGGAGCTGTGCACATCTAACCTGAAGAGCTTTCACAACTCCCACAGCAAGAACCACTCCCATGGGATGAGCATCCCAACTACTGCACAACCCAAACTGATCTTAGGGGTGTGAAGCCACTATGGAAAGAGTAACCCCACTTCACAGGCAAATCTACAGGTCCGGAGGTGCCTGCGGTTGTGGTTTTACAGCAGAAACCTGGAGCTGGCTGTTACGGTGGAACTAAAAATCATTAAAATTTGAGGGGAAGCGTGCACAGGCAGTGTGCATACAGAGCCCACCCTGAGCTACACAGCCATATGCTGGAGGTGCAATCCCAGCCTCAAAACGCAGCATTTCCAAGGGGCTGCATGTCGGGAGTCTCCTAAAAGGTTCACACAATGTTTAGAATTTCCAATTCAACTAAAAAATCCCACCTAAACAGTTAAACATCAAATATCCTTGAGCATTTATGACTCTGGGGTAGGCTGCAAGGGACAAAGAGAAGAGCTGGAAAGACGGTACCTGGCTGGTTGGTCAGTCAAGATGAGAACAAACACTATGGATGAGAACCGAACAGTTTTTATCAATGGAAATAATTTTTTTTAAACCCTACAAAATTTAATTGCAGAGTGGTTAAACTGTTCACCTTTGCCCCATCTGTACCTGTGACTTATCTAAAGTAATGAAAACTTTTTGGCTTTACTGAGCCCTCAAACTCCCCGTAATCCCCACCTTGGGCTTGCTAATGCCCGAGCCTGCCTGTGCCTTTCTCTAACTGCAGGTTGTCCTCCACTGTTACACCCTGCAGGTCCACCTCATGACAGCAGGTTACAGAAGAGCTCCTTCCAAGGAAGCTGTAGGTTTTTGAAAGTTAAACCATTCTTAAACTTAAAATCAGCAAAGAGAGAATATTAAGCTTTGGCCAAGACACCTACCACCATGATGCACAGCATGTGTTCCACCTCTGAACCACCCAGTGATACTGGACATCAGCCGCCTGGGTGACTGATTGTGCTATTTGAGGCTGCCCTTCTCTTCCTACTTCAGCAGATTATTTCAAACCTCGTTTATAACTGGAAATAGGCAGCATCTGTTTTTGCAGACCATGAGGTCAAAACATTACTAATAACCACAGCAGGGCAAAACACCGTTAGCGAGTAAACAAACCCTGCATCGGTCACTGAAAGCAGCTCTAGAGCTTATTTGACCTAGTTTATTTTAGTTTGACTAATTGTTTTGTCCGCACAACACAGAATGGGAAGCGAAGCAGGCTCTGCGATGCTTTACAGGTGTTTTAATATCATTTTATTCTCCACCAGAGGCAACACAGACACCTTGCCAACCTTCCCCAGAATGCAATGATATGAGGAGCTCAGGATCACTGGAAATTGTCTCCAGCTACTCACAGGGGATGGCTGATGTAACACAGGACTGCCAAACACAAAGCCTGTCTTTGAAAAAGAAAAGGATGAGGATAAAGAGGATCCAGGAAATTATGGAATAATCAGCTTAACTTCAGCTGAAGTACTTAGAAGACGAGGAAGACTTGAGCTAGAGATAACCTTTGCTTATCAAGAACAAATCACATCAAATCTATCATGTTTATTTCTGCAACAGAGTACTAGGACTTGTAGGACGGGGAGAAGAAATAAAGCCTTCACAGACACCTCTGATAGTGTCTCATGGGACATCCCCATAGCACAGCTAGGGATGCAGGTGCTGGATGAGCCACCTCAAGGTGAGTACACCACTGCTGGGAAGATCACCAGTGAACTGGTCATTGCTCTTTGAGCACAGATTGGAAGGACCTTACTGAAGCGGCTTCCAGAACCTATTCCAGATCTCATACGACCCAGTGTTTTCATTCACAACTCAGCCAATAGCAGAGAAAAAATGCTGATTTTCTTTGAAGGCTATACCAAGCCGAAAGGGACTGCAAGCACACGGGAGGACAAGATCAGAATTCAAAACAATCCTGCCACTTTAGAAGAAGCAGTCTGGGAAAAAAAGGACACAGTTCAACAAGGACAAGCGTGAGGTAATGTGATTTGGTAAGAACAATTAACCAGGCAAATACAAGATGGGGAAAGAGAAGCAGGAAAAGTTCTGGAAAAGAACGGCTGAGGGGTCAATGGGATAAAAAACAAAATAAACACAAGTCGTCTGTGGCAAAAGTAAAAAGCAAAGACACTGGGATGTTTAAACATGATCATCGTATGTAAAAGACCTGAAGTAATTCCTTATTCTTCTGTGCAAAAATAAAGCAGTGAGTTCAGTCCTGTATTGCAGGTTAAGCATCACGCTTCACGAAGGATGATGGTCCAGAAGAGAGTAACAAGAACAACTGCAGACCAAGAATACATGACCTAAAAAGAATGATCAAAGGAACCACCGTGGTTTAATCTATATTAGCAGGGACTAAGGAGAGATGTGGTAGCAACTGCCAAATATCTAACAGGCTCCTGCAAAGAAGGAAAGGAGGGATTTTTCTGCCCGTGCCCAATAAATGGAAAAAGAAAAGCAATCATGAAACCAAACCGAAGGAAAAGACATTTCTGTTCAGATCGTAAGAAAAGTCTAATGGCAGGGCTGCTAAATGTCACACAGATTGTCCAGGGAGCTTAGGCATCTCTATCATTGGAGGTTTTTAAGAATGAATACGATAAACATCTGTCAGGAAGGGCTTGGTTACCACCGATCTTGTGTAGGTGCAGGAGATGGACTGAATGACCTCTCAAGGTCTTCTCCAGCTCTGTATTGAGTAACAGCCTGATACGTAAATGACCATAATAGCCGGAAACCTGCTGTGCTGACACAGCCTGACCTGCATTATTTGTGACCTGTTGTAATGATTGCTGTTTGCAAGTGACAATCTGTTGCTGGCAGAGGAAAACGTGTATCTCAGGGAGGGTCCTACCACGAAGGACAGGGACAGTGGTACCCAAGGTCATTTTTTCAGCACTTTAATGCGCAATGGACAAAAGCTACTTGTTAAAAAAATAAAAGTGTGTCAAAGGACAACAGAGTCGAGACGGCACAGACTACCTAGCAGAGCTGGCCACCTTGCTTCAGAAACCAGGAGTGACTGCTCAGGGCAGCACCACACGCTGGTTTCACTTCATTTATGGGAGGTAGCTACAAGCAAAGCTCAGTGGTAACCACAAGAAAGTGGCTTCTGAGCACTTCTCTGCCCCTGCACAATTTACCACTGTTTAACACTTCCGGCTGAAAGCGCAGACAACAGCACCTGGTTGCGCAAACACTTTGTCCAGTTAAAAATTCTCACCAGCAGAAGCTAACTGATCCACCAGCAATACCCCCACGTTACAAACGCCCACCACCCAGACCTCTGCAGGGAAGCAGGTCTGGTGGGATTTAAATCACCTCAGCAGCACCACAGGAAAGCCCTTCAGCTGATGAACCGGGCAGAGGAGCTCAAGCGGCCGCCCGTCAGAGGCCTGTGGCTGCCAGGAGAAGATGGCAAGTATCAGGTGCTCCTGCCCTGCTGCCAGGGAGAGGGCTGGGCTGGATGGGCACCTACACGGGCTCGTGCCATCCTGCCCATCAGTGCCAAAACAACGTGCTCTGTCCCCAGGAGCCTCAGCCCCGACGCTGGCCTCGCACCTCGCGCGGGACTGCAAAGCCAGGGCATCAGGTCTGGCGCTCGGCAAAAGCTACTTCTCACCTGTGGTGGGGAGAGATGCTCATGGGGCAAGTAGGAAGAGAGAGTCAAGGGCTGGGCAGCTGGACCGTCCACTTTTAATGACCTCTAAAACTGCAGGAACTGGAGGAGCTGAGTGACCGGCAGGGCTGTGAGAGGTTGTGCACCCATGCAAGGAGACGGGCACGCAGCTTGGAAGCAACTACCAGAACTGTCCCTCGGGTCAGGACAAATCCAGTGCGCCGCGTTAGTGAGCGACAGGATGGCGAAAAGCAACTATTCTGTTATCAGGAACAACCAGGGGCAAGTCATCTCTGCGACACCTGCGCGGGATTCCCCCCAGCCTCAGCGGGACGGGGCCCTGCGCCCCGGCTCTGCAGCCGCCTACCCGGTACCGGTATTTCGCCGGCAGCCCTCGCACCGTCCCACCTGCACGTAAGTTACCGGACCCAGCGCCGAGCTTCAGGAGCCGTGTGCGGCGTGGGGAGTACGGGGCTGCTCGGGTCTCACCTCCCGTTTGGCCTGACAGCCCCCAGCCCAGGGGCTCCGGCAGCCGCTGGCATCTCCACCTCCCCACGAGGATTCAACCCGCCCGGGTGCCCCCGCCCGAGAAGGTTTTCGCCGCAAACGTGGGTGGCCAAAGAAGGCGCGTCACCGAAGCGAAGCCCAGCGCACCCCGACCCCGGCGCCAGCCTGTCCATCACCCCGCAGCCCCCCGACCCTCCGTGGGCATCCCGGGGACGAGCAGAGCGCCCCGGCCCTGGCACCGCCCGCCCCGGGGGTCCCCCGGGTCACGATCCCGGGGGGTCTGCGGGATACAGGATCCCGCCGGGTGTAGATCCCACGGGCTCCAGCAAGATCCCGCCCGACCTCACCGGACCCTCGGGGTCCGGCTTCCGGACCACCTCCCCTCCACACACACTCTCCCAGCGCCGGCGGCGGGGCCGCAGCCGGGCCGCGGGCTCCCCCGGCGGAGCCCCCCTTACCTTTGTGCCCGCCGAAGGCGCCGTACCAGGAGAGCGAGAGCAGCGCGCACAGGCAGCCGAGCAGCAGCGTGAGCGCCGTGCCGCTGCGGAGCCTCATCGCCTCCTCGCCGGCGGGGGCGGCCGCATGTCCCGGGGGCGGCGGCGGCCTCGGCGGCCCCGGCGGG
>JAVSBS010008608.1:0-10730 GCA_033124195.1 Coracias cyanogaster
GCGGCCCGCCCCTGCCGCAGGGGGAGCCCCGCAGCGGCGGAGCGAGGCCGGGCCCTCGGCCGGGGCGCGGCCCCGCGTCGGAGCGGGCGGGCGGGCGCCACCCTGTCACTTCAGGCGGCGTTGCACGGTCTCGCTGGAGCGGGTGGGCGCCGGCCTGCGACGGCACCCCGGCGGGAGGCGTCGGCTCCACACCTCGGCGCGGCCCCTCACGCCGCCGCGGTGGCGGCTCGGCCCCCGCGCACCTGCTCACCTGTCTGCCGGCCGGCCGGGGGGGCCCGGCCCGGCCACTCCCCCCGCCGGGCTCGGCGCAGGCGCCTTAGCGGCTACCGCAGGCAGGGGGCGGCAACATGGCGGCGTGAGCGGCGGCGGTTTCGGCTCCACAACAACAGCGGCGGCAGCGATCGCTCGCGCCGCCGTCGGCTCCGGGCTCCGCTCGCCTCCGCCGGGCCGGGCCGCGCTCGGTGGCGCCCGCTCCTCCCGCTCCGCGGCGGGGAGGAGGCCCCGGCTGGGCAGCCTTCGGCTAACGGGGCATCGGCGCCCATAATAATCCCTCATTATAGCGGAGCGGGGGAGCGGCTCCTGGGACAGTGCCTGCGCCTCGGGCCGGCTCCCTGCGGCCCCGCCGGCTGCGACTGCGGTGGATGCGCGGCTCGGCCCGGCCGGGCGGGGAGGCGGCGGCGGCAGGTGCCAGTAACGGCGGGGGGTAAATGGCGAGCGAGAAGCCGGTGTCGGGGCCGGACCCGCAGCCCGCGGGACTCATCTCCGTCGGGGCCGGCGGTGGAGGCGGCGCAGGTGGCGGCGGCGGCAGCAGCGTCGCGGTGATGGGGGAGCTGAGGGCGTCGGGCTCCGGTTCCGTGGTGCTCCCCGCGGGGATGATTAACCCGTCGGTGCCGATCCGCAATATCCGGATGAAATTCGCCGTCCTCATCGGACTCATCCAGGTCGGAGAGGTCAGCAACCGGGACATCGTGGAGACGGTGCTGAACCTGGTAAGCAGCCGGGCACCCCGCCCCGGTGACGCCCCGGCGGGCAGAGAGCCCCCGGGCACCGGCCCGCGCAGCCCACCCCCTCCCGAGGCTGCTCCCTGTCCCCCTCCGCGCCCCAGTGCCACCCGAAAAGGACCTTCATTTCCCCTGCCCCTGTGTCCCTTCTGCACGTACGGCCCTTCTCCAAACATCTTTCCTTCCCAAACTCCTCTTCTTCCTCTCTCTCCTCGTTAATACCGCGACCTGCTCGTCTCCTCGTCGTGTCGTGCGTGTGACAGAAGCCCCCGCAGCGCTCCCCAAACTCCACGCAGGACCCTGCCTAGTACAGAGAGGCCACTCTTCCCCTTGTCAGTGCCTCCCCCCGGCCACCTCCTGCAGAAGTGGAGTGTGTGCAATGCACAATAAAAATTAATGGAATTAAGTAATTTGCAATTTTGGGTTGTGGACGCTGCCGTATAACCTGGTGGCTTCCTCACTGGAAGAAGAGCAGTGTGAATGTAGTATCTGTTTTTAATTGGAAAACATAAAGCAGCCTGAGCTGGTATCTTTTCTTAGTGGCTGAAACATGTGAAAGGTTTAACCCCGTTAGGTCAGAGCTAGTTGAGTGTTTTATGTAGAGAAAGGGGGCGGAGGGAGGTTTTTTGCAAGGATTTAATATGCTTTAATATCTGTAATAAAGAGTTAGTTGTATTGCAGTGTTGTATTGGGTTGCTTACATCTTAATAATCTGCCCTGCTTTCCTAAACACATTCTTGTCTGCAAAGTAAGTGCTGTTGCTAATTTTGTTTAAGGTCTGTACATCGCAAAATACTATTTTACGCCGGTAAATAGCTTGAAACAAGGAGAAGATGCTAAAATGTAGCTCCTTAGTCATCTGCTCACTTCATGGAGTGAAAGAGTTACTGCAGGACTGTATGACTTAATGTTTTTGCGCTACCTACACCAAAGCCTGAGGAACCTACAGAAGCCAAACGAGTGGATCTAAAAATGAATCACTTTCAATTATGTGCAATTTGGTGCTGCTCCTGAATGCAAGATTTGCTGCAGCAAAGCTTTTGAAGCAGTTCAGTCAATGAAATATCCTCAATTTTTGCATATAAAATAGGATAGAAAAATGACTGCTCAAAACTGAATGGCAATTAATTGAAACTGCCTTTGTTTCAAATGAGTTTAGTGCTTCTAACCTCCACTCCTTCTATACAAAGTCATGTAAAGAATATATTTTGTTTCAAACACTTCCAAAGGATGTATTCTTCTGTTTGACAGTTATTTGCATTTGACCTAGCACAGACTGAATGGAAAAGCTGCAGCATGTAGGGAAAGACATGGTTTGGTCCTATCATTTTAATATTTATTGTTTATCTGAACACACAGGGTTAAAGCCCTAATAGTTTTGTGAATATGTCAAAACAGTAATCTAGTGTATTTCCCACTACTCTCTGCAAGCTGTTTGACTCTTAACTGAAACATGATTTGTAAATATTATTATCTTCTTTTTGGTACAAGTGTGGTACATGTCATCATAACTTTATTGGATTATTACCCATTCCTTTAAAAGTAGCACTCAAAATAAGGGAATGACATGCAGTTATTTTGTTAACTGGCTTTGTGTAGATCATGACAGATATGAAGATGTTTGATCCTTTTCTGATTTTCCTTCTTTCATTCTTCTTACTGATGTTTAAGCTTATTTTAATTCTGCCTGTTAATTCATCAGCAACTGGACTAACATTGGCTTGCCTTTGGTGGGGGGGAGGGGGAAGGATTAAAATGTGTTTTGGTATTTGTGTGGAGGACGTACAGTGCTTGTTACAGTTCTTGCATAAAAGACCTACTTACTAATTAGTTGCTATTGCTGAAAACTATGCTTATATTTAAAAATAAATGCAAGAGTGTTTAACAGTGCCCTCAGCATCGGGAGACATACGTGAATGTGAAACTGCTTGGGAGCCTGCTGCAGTAGCGATGCATTCTGGATCAGTCATTACTTAACAGATGGACTGTAATATAGAATAGTCAGTATTCCCACAGCAGAGAGAGGTTATATTGTGTCTGCTGATCTTTTTCTTCTCAGGGCAGTGAGTGTCTCAAACTTGGGCTTGTAATTTAGTCACATGTGAAACAAACCTAGTGAATATGGCAGATACAAAGTAAAGCTGATGACATTTACCTAAACTACCAAACATTACCTGATTCTGTATTAAGGATTTTAATAGCATCTTTAAGTAAAAGGTGGTTTTGTACTTTAGAAGCATTCTTTGGGGGGTGGGTGAAAGTGGAGAGAACTTGATTTGTTTTTTGGTTTTTTGTTTGTTTGTTTGTTTTGTTTTTCTTCAGCTTTTACCTTCACTATTTTTGGATTACTTTTGATGCCGGTGTGATAATGAGTAGACAGTGCTTAAAGAGCTGATCTCAGTTTGATATCTCAGTTGATATGTTAAGTCTCTCAGAGAAATAGAACCTACATTGTACTATATTGTACTATAAGCCGTTTGGTAATAGCTTTTTATTATCAGAATTCTGCATAGCTGGGACTTTATTACTGGATAAAATCAGAAGTTAAAGAATGAGATACTTTTTTATTTTCTTATCTGAAATTACTGCTCTCTTCTGTGTAAAGCTTAAATAAGTCTGTTCATTCTTCTTGCGTTTGTGTGGAAGTAGCAGCAAATGTCTGAGACAAAACTTTGGTTTCTTGCATCTCCGTGTCATGGAGATGGTCACCGTTCTTTCCTGTGAAGTTTTACTCTTAAGGTTTCCCTTGGACAGTTTTTACCCTTAGATGTTTGTTTTGGTGCCCCCACACTGTGATCCCACACTCTGTCACTGTATTTCAGACTTACTTCATGTAGTGCCTTCTGATGTTGATGGACACAGAGATTTACTGTATCTGTGAGGTGATTAAGTGCTTTTTATGCAGTACTGAATTTTTTTTCCTGTGTCTAGTATGTTATTGGATTTGCCAATTTTTAACAGTTGACTCAGCTCAGACAGTATTTTGTTCTTGGGCATGCCTATGCTGCTTATGGGGTTAGTTGTTTGTCTTGATCCTTTTCTTAGTGACACTTCTTTTCCTCTGAAATTACTGTGTGTTCAAAGTTATGTTATACTGGTGAATTTGTTTAATAGAGTATCACTTGGTAGAGTTTCTAGTATTGCTTGTGTTATATTTCATTAATATTACAATGGAATACATAATGGACAGAGGTCTCGGTCCTTTGTATGCCAATGCTGTGAACTACTTACAGTTATTCTTAGAAAAACATCCTGGTGTTAATATTGTGAAGGTCAGAAGATGTTAAGGGTCTATGAGCTGAAAGCTTTTCTAGGATGAGTTCAGTAGGATATTGTGCTCTTTTTACATACAAGGAAGGAAGTAGGAGGGAACTCTTCATCATACCTCATGCAGTCTTCTGTGATGCTTCTTATTTTGATTTTTGGTCTATAGGTTTAATATGAATTCCCAGGTTGAGCGTGCTCTCCCGGAGATGTGTGTTCGCTGACCGTTGTGTACTGCAAAGCACCAAACTGGAAAAGGCTTTCCTTGTTAATAGCATAATGCTCTAATTGCTCTTAGTGATTTCTCTTTGGGAGTGTTTGACACCAGTTCTGTCCCTCTATTGATGAGGAGGCCTTTCCCCTTTGAACAGCTCTATTAGTTTTCTTAAGGTACTGTCAAGGACGTTGTTATTGCTATGATAGATGTGCTTGTTGTTATTCTCCGTAGTTCCTTTGCTTCTTGATACCCTTTTGTACTTACAATGTGTGTTAGACTGATGTTTAAAATAAAGTTCTGTACCATGTGCTCCAGCAAATATTAAGGTGGAAATGGGTCAGTCTGATCACCAATATTCTTCTATATCAAGTGTATTTTAGTTTCACTTGTTTCCTAGTACAAAAGTTCCACACATGGCTTTAATTAGTTTTTCTGGAATATATATTGAATGGCCTTTCCTCTAATTATTTTTACTGACTTGCTTCCTTAATTCTCTGGTTTTCCAGTATTTTAATGGTCTTAGGAATTTTTCCTTCAGTGTATATTTTTAACTGTCTCCTGTCTGGCCACCTTTCCTCAAACATGACTATGCGGATTACATTATTTCTTAGCTTTTATAAAGCTTTCTCTGTTCCAGTCTGTATTTCCTAGAATTTTTGATTTTGAGTTTTGTAGTGCTGATTCTGGGGTAGTGCAAAATAAGAAAGGTGAATAGGAAGCCAACTGATACTAAAAAATTGTGGCGTCTGCTGACACATGCTGCTGGTTTTGCCTATGCATCTTGAAGAGATGATATGATGCAGCTTTGAACATATTTCAGACTGATACAGGTGTAGCTCACCAATGTTCTCCTTGTGCATTCTGGAAAGCTTTTATATATGTTATGTCAGGCTAGAGAGTGCTTATAAGAAGTAGGTCAAACACCAGGCATAGTTCAAAAAGTCTCTTGCAGTTCTTGTTGACTACAGCCTACGCTTCTGCCTAGCTCTTCTCATGTTCTTGGCTGTTCCACCCTACTTCAGTGTTAGTCACCCATCACAAGAGGTAAGCCATTTTTTTAGTGCTCTGTCACATTGTGTACTTGTAGGAGTGGCGTTTTCAGCTTCAGAACAAATAGGTTGGATTATGTGAGAGATCCTTCTTGCCCTACAGGCTTTCCATAGCGGTGGCCATAAGGAAAATGTAAAGGGAGACATATGCAGGAAGGACTTTTTTCCTTTGGTACTTTTCTTCAAACATTGGCTGAGGGTCATCTGAAGATAATGCTAGCTTTTGATATTTGAATTCTTTGAATTCATTTACAGTTTTGGTTGCTGCAGCATCCTATCGCACAGTTCTGCTCTTGTAGGGGGGAGGAATCACTTTTGTTCACTGGATGCGGTTGTACTCTGCGAAAGCGTGGGCCTAGTGTGGAACTAGCTTTGCAGGCTTAAGAATCCATTTTCTTGGTGGAAACCTTCCCATTTTTGTAGTGTAATTTTCTGCTAATAGAAAGTATTATTGAAAAAAGCAAACTTTAGGGTAACTTTGAAGTTGTCTTGGTTTTATTATTTAGGTTTTTTGTGTGTGAGTTTTGTTTTAGGTAATACTTAACTGGATGTGGCAGTCCTTGTCCAAGTTACTGTCTGTCCCACTGGTTCCTTTTTATCCTGCTCATATGAACTCCATACTAAGCTATGTCTGAATGTCACTGTAGAAGCTACCGGATCCACATGAAAAGAGCAGTATCCAATACAAGGGTTTGTAGTATCATTCTACAGGCAGCCACTTTACTGTAGCTGTTGTCGTTATCGAATGCTTTCATGGAGAACTTAATTTTGGTTATAGAAAATCTTTGAATGACTGAATGTTTACTTAATTTCTTTTAGTATAGCTGATTACTCTTGACCTTTTTATCTAATCTTTGGCAGTAGGTGTTTGAGTGGGAAGTTTTTTTTTAATCCTTGTATCAGTCATGAAGCACTAGTGATATCTCAGCAGCTGGCTTGGAATCTGCTGTGGTTCTTGTATGATGGATTGATACATTTCTATAGGCAATAACTTTTAAAAATCTGTCATGGTGAGCATATCACCGAGAATTCCTTACTGCTTAACTCTAAACAGCTATTTTCTTCTTAGCTTTGCATCTTACTGTCTTTACAGAATTTGTTTGTGGCTTATAAGGGACGTGAACACCTAAAGGCTTTTGTATTTATTTTTATCACAGTGAAGTAACAAAGTTCTGAGAATGGTATTAACAAAACACCTCCAATCCATGGCTTTCCCACTTCTCTCTTCTGAGACCCTGTATATGTTTTATCCCGTTGCATCAAGCAAAGGGCTAGCACCTTTCTCTATCAAGATGCTGTTTTTACAGAATTGTGACCTGATTCCCCATTTAAACCATGTGTTTTACAAGACTAAGCTTTTAGCTGTGTACTCAGTTATACACTAGTCTTCCTCTCCCCTCAATCTTTTCCCTCACCGTTCCCCCCCCCCCTTGGCTTTCAGATGAGTACTCAAAGGGGTAGAAGTCAACGGGCATGGCTCATTACATTCGTGGGATTGCTGTCTAGGAGGCTGTTGTGCAGTTTTTAATTTCATGTTAATGCTTTCCAGTGTCTCCACTCATACTTCTCATATATATGAATCACTGCCTGTATTACATGCTTAAAAACGACCCACCAAAAACCAACACCCCAAAACTATATCATAATCTCTGAATTTATACTGAAATATTTCTTCCCCTTTCATGCCATATTGAATTTAGTCAAAGTGGAATTAAATCTGTGACTGGGTTAGCACCAAAAGTGAGATTTTTATATCCTAATAAATAATGTGCACAGTAACACAGCTGTGTTAATTTAATAAGCTATCCAAGTTATTTTAAATCAGTCTCTTAATCTTACCTTTTCATGACTTGGTACTGCACTTTTTTGTTTTCCTGTATCAGCTTGTCTCAATAAGTCTGCCATTTCAAATCATCTCGTGTTGCTCTCCCATTACCACAGCATTTTGTAGGACTTCTCACAGAACAGTGTCACTGCAGCTACCCCATTGGCTGCTATCTTGTGTGTGCCCGGTGGCCAAAGCGTCAGTGTAGTAGTGTGTATTTATGTTGATGAAATTCCATTTAATTTGTGATGGAACTTGATCCTTAATTACCATTTCTATTTTTGGAAATTCCTCCTTGTGCAATTTTATACTTGCATTGACAGAATCCTTAAGCTTTAAGTCTGAATCAAATTTAGAACTTGCTTTTATAATCAGAGGCAACAGATCTTTTGAAACGTCAGTTTTGAATTTGATGATCTACCTCCCACTTCTGTTTTGCAAAGATTCGGCTTGGATATACTATGAATGATACAGTATTCAGTATATGATATTTGGCATAAAGATAATGAACAATTAAAAAAGATTATTTGTGAAGAGTCACATAGTGCTTCCTTAATGATAGAAATACCTGTTGCAACAATAGGATTATGATGGATTTCAGCTACTTAGAACTATAGTTTCATAACTTCCAATTTAGGAAGATTGTTAATGACTAATCTCTAAGAGAAAGATTATCTGTTATTTCTAGTAGGGAAGCACTTCAACTTCTGATCAACCTCCTGACTCTCTGCTAAAATTTGCCTTCTGGTAATTTTTGTGGTTTAGAGTTTGTTCTACTGTTGAAGTACATGGAAAATAATAATCTTCTGTAAATAAGTCTAAGTAGTTTTGGTGTTACTGAGATTTATACCAGTGATGTCGATTCATTTATATTAATGCAACTTTATAACGTGACTACCCTACTTTAATTTAAAATAGGGTTGCGTCAGTGAAATTGTTCCAACACTGAAAGCTTGCATAAATGTGAATACTTCTTATGCTATTCAACAGCTTACAAATGCTTGACTTCTATGTTTGGAAAATGATGCTTCTTTCACTGCCTGTTTGTTTACAGTTGAAGCTTTTCTTAACTGTGCAGAATAGGTATTAGGTTTTGGAATTAGCTGAAAGTGACATAGGGCAAGATATTCACTTACATGTGAAATTGTTATTCATATCATGCTTTTTGGCACCTGATGGCTTTTGTAGCACTGGGACAGTGTAGATGGAAGGATAGAGATAATCATTCTCTGAGTAGAGCCTTCTGAACTCCAGTACCAGCAATGTGACATTGTAATCAGTTTTACATGATCTGACTTTTTCATTTTTGCCTTTTAAGTCTTCAGTGGCATACTCAACTGCATAAAATTCTCTAACTTTTGTTGACTTTTGACTGCCTGCTTTAAGAACCACTTTTTTTTCTCTTTTGTGAAAAGAAATATTTTGAATATTTATCAACACAAATAGGAATTTGGAAACAATATGTCCAGTGATTCACAAAGGAGCCTGTACAAACCTACTGAAATAAAGACTCTCTCCTACTACAAAAAGAAATGGAAAACAATAAGATGTGCTTTCATTAAATATAGACCAGTAATAATGAGATACATGTTCAAGCTAGTAATGAACAGACTGAAGCCAAGCCCTGTCTTGGATTGCTTCTGCCTGACTGATCAGAGTTTGCTCTTACTCTTCAGCAATACTTTAAGTAGCTTACTGCATCCAAAAAAATATTTATTGATTTAATTATGAGCGAAAAATCTTCCTATGTCAGTTTTAGTGTTAAGAACCTAAAATAAATTAAAAAAAAATAGAAACAAGATTACTTTGGTATTGGGGGAGCATTCTGGCTTAAAGTTGAATTTATATTTTATAGCTAGCAGAATGGGAAATCTGTGTGCCCCTTCCAATAGGACATATCCATCAGAATGTAGCTAGAGAGCTTTGTCAGCTCCAGTAATGTGAGCAAATGTGTTCTGGTATATTGGAGCTTCTCAGTGGTTTGGAGAATGGACTTGAGGATTCAGTGTCTTAGCAGAAGGGCATTAGCTGCCGCTATTTAATTGCAGGGATTGGAGAATGGGGCAAGAGCTGTTGCCTGAAATGAGAAGTAAAAGCCAGTTTTTAAGGCAATTGTGTATCCCTCTTCAAATTTTAATTTTTATCTTAGTAAATGAAACTTACCAAGAGACCTTTGAAAGCTGCATTGTGGCTATGTTAAGTTACGGAAAGAGGAAGGAGGTAAAGAACCTTACTAAGTGGTCTGTTGTACTTTTGTGGCTGATGACTTTTACTGTTTTCTTTTGAGAATGAGAGCTCCAGCAAAAGTGATCATTGTAAACATAGTGTCTACACATCCAACAGGGTGGTTTGCCTCAGCATGTTCATCCATGAGCAAGAAGTTTACTGGGGTAAAATTGTCAAAAGATTAATACTAGCCCTGCCTCTTTTTCTTCTGTTACTCCAGTGAAATATAGTATATGTTTTGGAAAATGGCAAGGTGTGTGATATTTGTGAGTCGTATCTGTTACTGATGGCTACTTGGCTGTTAATATTCATATGCCAAATAGCTGAAACATAGGGAAACATTTGTATAAGACTGCATTTGACTGAGTAAGATCTTCCAAGCAAGATGCTCAGGAAGTGGAAGCTACCTAATTCTTCTAATTCTTTTTCCCTAAAGAGATTTATGAAGCCCCTGCCCCATGTTTTAGTCTCTGGGGTTCCAAAAATCTTCTTTCCTTCTTCTGTGTCTTCAGCTATGGCATATATATTTCCAAACAACCTGCAGAAGTCTTCCATTTTTTGTTTTATTTCATACAGATTTTGGGGATTAGAAAGACTTTCTCATCCACTCTGTTCCTCCGAGAAATGTTGCAGGCTCCATTGCATCTTGTCATATGTTAGAAAGCATATATGAATTCAGAAACTGACTCACAAGAATAACCTGTTGGATTTACATGTACTATCGAAGGCTGAAGTGAATTGAGTCCACCTGAAAAGATACTCCAACATACTGTTCTGGGCTCTTATGGAACATTTTTTTTTTTTCCCCTGCCCCCTCCTCTCCCCCCATCAAAATCATGTTAATTATTATGCCTCTCCATTCTTTTCTTTGGCACTAGTGCTACAACATCCTCCTCAAACTTCATTGTCAAAGCACTTTCATAAACTCAGAAATTTCAAAGAATTGTAGCGTTGTGAGGATGGAAGGGACCTCTGGAGGTCCCTAGAGAAACAATCTGTGCTCAAAGCAGGGTCAAACTGCAAGTTGCTCAGGGCCGCATCTGGATAGGCTTTGGATATTTTTAAGGATAGAGACTCCTGTGTCAAATTTTTAGTTAGATTTAAGTGGTGTTTCCTGTGCCCATTGCTACTCATCCTGTCATTGAGTA
>JAVSBS010008608.1:24914-46265 GCA_033124195.1 Coracias cyanogaster
CTAGATGATCTTTGAGGTCCCTTTCAAACCCTAACATTCTGTGATTCTGTGACCCAACACATCCTTTTAGATGTAGCTTTACATCCATTGCCTTCTGCATTCTTCCTCAGAAAGCACTGAGTTAACTGTCTAAAGGAAGATTCTGTTTTGTCTCTGCTTTGGTGTGTGTTTAAACACATGCCTTAGGAGTCCACTACAAGAAAATAAATGGTAGGAGATTGGTGCTGCCTTTACCAAATGAAATTTGTATGTGCTCTGGGAAAGTAAGTAGTCTGAGTCTGTCAGTACAACTGTTTATTCCTCAACAGATTTTTTCATTGTGCCTCTTTCACTAGAGATTTTATTATTTTGGGACCACAAGCATCTCCTTTCACAGGAGAATTTTGATTATTTTCATTAAAATACGTTGGCTTTTAACACACTACTTATGGCAAGTTGCACTAGAGACCCGTCTAGCCCAGTATAATGTTTTTCAAGGGTGGTTGCATAGGGAAGAGTTTTAAGAGCAGGAAAAACAGAGCCTTTCCCAATGCTGCTCTAGCCACTGGCAAAACATGGCTCCAAGACTCCTTAGGTGCCACCTTCGTACTGAGCATTGGTTGATGCATTTCTTCTCCCCTGCCACCAGTGAAATTCTCTGCTGCTTTTGAACATATGTAAAATGTGTTTTAGCATATATCCCTGTGAGGAGGAATTACAAAACTGATTGTGTAGTATTTATTTTTAAACCTATATTCTCCCACTTTAATGCAATACCATTAGCTCCTGTTTCAAGAGCTGTTAATTTTTGACTGTACCATCTATAGGTCTCATATTTTTTTCCTGGGATGCCTTCTTCAACCTGAAGGGTCCTAATTTACTTCTTGTAGGAAACTGCTCCATTTCTAAACAGAACAAAAGAAATGAAGTGAATTGTAAAATATTTTAAAATCAGCATTTCAGTTCTTAAATGGAGTGAAAAGTGTTTTCTAGAATTGTAATTCTCGGTTTAAACTACTGGTTGTTTTCTGGGTTTCTTGTTCATGAGCTTGCTGGAACAGATTGAAATCATAATCCCTTAGTTTTAAATCCCCTAGTTTTGAAAACATACTGTTTGGTCCCCATCCTTCTCCCCTCCCACTGCTTAACTGTGATATATGGAGCAAAACGTTATCTGTTTTGTTTACTTGCTGCTTCTTCTTACTAGGCCTTGCATCTGTACTGATACTGATTAGATCTTCTTGTCACAAGTAATTGTAATAATGATGTAAAGATGAGACTATTTTACTAGAACTTTTATGACCATTAATTTTTTCAGTGGAAGTAAAACACTGGGGAAATTTTTGAAGGCCATTGTTAAAATTTAGTTGGAAGATTCATAGAAGCCTGGATTAAATTGGTTGCTTACAGGTAGCTGAGATAGTTGCTACAGTGACATCTACAGAATCTAGTAGTGAAGCTACCTTGATTCTTGACTGGATTTAGCTATCTGTAAATTTTGTTACCATGACACTGTCAGGTGACATACTGAACTTCAATAATTTATCAAAAGTTTTCATTTAAGTGGATTTTTTTCTGATTTTCATATGGCTATTATTATTAGAAAGGAACATAAAACTCCTCTCTTGCCTTGTACAGGATGTGAGAATCTATGTATTTCATCAGTACTTTACGATGTGCTTGGTTTTTATTCTCAAAACATTACAACAGTTTGTCAGATTGTCTGTTCTTTTCTATGATTCTATTTTAAAGATAATGGGGAGCACAGAGGTACTGGCTTGTTGTCTCTCGTCTTTTTAAAGAGGTATTTTGAGGTGCCACTATTTTTCCATATTTCTTTGGTTCCTGGCAAGAGAATTCAAAATAAGTTTATCTGGCTTTTGTTCAGTCTTAAGTATTTCTCATAACTCCCTTAATTTACTGTCTACTTTTTGCAAAAAAGTAAATTACACTGATGAAGCAGAGATGCAGCTTTTGTTGCTTAGATGTGACAAATGGTCTGGTTTTAATGTCTCAGTCTTGAAGGTAGACAAATTGTGGCCATTTTTCAATGTCTCTAGTTCCATATAGATTTGATCAGGTTATTGTAAAACTCTTCTTTGGTTTAGATCTCCTAATTCTGGGCACTTTTTTCGGTCTTTTTGATTTGTTTGTTTTTAATAGCCTAACCTGATCTTATGAATTGGTGTCAAAATTCAGTGTGTTACTTCACACCTTTGAAACTGATCCTGCTACTAAGCAGTGTGTTAACATAGGTATTACCTGATGAATGCTCACACGAATGTGGCTAAAGGCCCTTATGAAGATGTATTCAGATGGCACTTACTATGTGACAGAATGGCAAAATACTATGGTTTTCTGTATTTCAGCAAAAGCTAATGAAGTGCTGGGGCCTAAGTTGTGGGCCCTGAGCTGGAATTGACCTGTGAATGAGTCACAACCTAGCAGAATGTTTTGTTTTTCTGATTGGCTTCATATTTCAGAGGCAGAACCTGGTCCACCTGGATCTCTGTGGCTCTGCCCTCACTGAGGTTGTCATGGTTGGGGTGTTGTGTGTGGCTTCTGTTGTGGCTGGTTGCATCTTGCTGAGCTCTCTCCGTGGTGGTCTTCCATGTGAAGGGGCACTCAGGGAACCATCTCTGTCTATTGTGTCCAGCAGGTGATGCTGGCACCACAGTGGGCAGCGGAGGAGCTGGGCCCACAGGAACCTATGGCAGGATTGTTTGAAGGAAGACTTCCAAGGGAATATTGCTGAGTTCAGCATTGGCCTGTGTGATCAGGCAACTGATGGCAGTATAAAATGATGATGGCTGCATCAGCACAACAGCTAAACAAAACCAAATTAAAAAAATGAAAACCCTAACTACCATCCTGTGAAGGAGAAGGCGGTACTTCTTGTCCTGTGACTAAACTGCTCTGCTGCAGGGCTGTGGAATGAGTAATTAAGGATACTGTGAGTAGCTTTGCTTTTCCTGGAGTTGAGTCATACACCTGTTACAAGATTATGAGATTGAATATTTTGAAGCATATCGAGCACTACATCATGGATTCTCTGGCAGGTCTTTTACTGAGACTCAGGTGACTGTGAGTGTGTTGGGAGGGGAGGATAAAATCAGCTGGAGAGCTGGTGGTTATTACATTGTCTACTAGTTAGTAAGTTTGAGGGTATCATCTCTGTAGATATAATTTATAGCCATACAAGGAGGGGAGGAAAAGGAGAAGGACCCTTGCAGAGGTGAGAAAATGCCTGAATCAGAATCTTTCAGTTGACCTTAGAAAAGCTTATTTTTTCTGTTTCACTTGTCTCAAGCAATTAGCCCTTTATTTAGGAACCAAATTAGATCTCTCAAATTTGGTGGTGCAGATGTTTTCCTAATCACCTAGTGATTAATTTTCAGTTAATTTGAGATCTATTATTGCACAGTCAATATCATCTCTCTTCTTGTGGTATAGTTAGTGATATTTATATATTCAAATCTGGGATTTGAACTGTGAATTTGATATTTTCTTCTTAGAGCTTTAAAACAGTTCTGCTTTTTTAACCTAGAATTTTTAATTGTAGTCTACTTTTGTATTTTTTATGCAAATTATTATACTGGTATCTGTAAATATTTTTGCTAGGCAGTTTTGCTATACTTGATATAAAATGTATCTTTAAGCTTCCAGTGGAAGAGGTATGAATATATATGATTTCAGATCACATTTAGAATAAAAATCACTGAAATGTCAAGTTCATTATTTTGCAATGTACATATTTTTGCATTGTGTGTCTGTCTCATGGGTACTTCTTTCTTGGTTACAGGCCAGTTGCCTAGTTAAAATAGATGGTGTATTTTCGGACCCAGAAGCAGTCACTTTTGTGATACTAGCTTTGCTTAAATAATAAAGCTTTTATTGCAAGCTTCATTGTGTTTTGGCAAAAAGCATACTTGGCCATTTTAAGATTTCAACCCCAGAGTTAGTAACTGATAAATTCTTCAGACTGTAAGGAAGACTATCAATTGGAACTCAGTTTTATTTATGACACTATCCTTAGAAGTCCCAACACTTAAAAAAAATGTAAGTAATAATCTGTTCTTGCATCTTATAGAAAAATGGCATTTGCTATGTGTGAATCTGAGTAATAAATTCATACACTGAGTGTTGTCAAAACTGTTACTTTTAAAGCTTTATAAAATAGCTTTTGGGTACGAAACCCCACAAAGAAGATTAAGCAGTGTAATCTTATGGCAGTTTTATGAAAAAGCACCTTTTAAAAATATGTAACAAAAAGTTTAAAATCCTTGTGTCTAATTGTTTGTCTGTTCTGTGTTGAATACCTAGCCTGAGGCTTGTATTTTTTCTCTGCTTCAGTGATGTTATAATTGAGCATGTCTAAAGAGACTGATGGAGATATTAATTAGGAATGACTCCTAAAAGAAATGGTGTTGAACACTGGAGGGCAACATTACCATTTGCTGGAGACCATTGTCAGTGTCTATGTGTAGGAGAACCAATACTCAAATCAGTGCTATATGCTTACTCCCTTTTCTACTCTTTTCCCTGTTTTACGTTTCTTCACATGTAAGTTACAATTGTGTGTGACTGTTACAGCTAACTGCTAATGTGGCCTTTGCTTTGCTGTTTCCTGCAGTGTAGTGATTGGAGTGTAATGAAGTATCCAATTTTAGTAAAGCTTTAAAATGACAGTTCCGGAGCATCTACTTTTAATGAACTCCATTTACCACTGCTTGGTAATCAAAAAGTTACCTTCCATTCTGTATAAGCTAGTAGTTTGTTAACAGTGATTCAAGTATTTTGGAAATGCATGCCAAAAATACAAATTTCTGAGATGTGTCAAACTGAATTTGGATGGCAGCTTGGTTTCACTGAAGTATATAAAACAGCCTTTTAACAAGTTAAAAAATTCAATTATTTCATGAAGTTTTAAAAATATCTAATAGTTATTTGCTTGGTATTTTAGTATTTATCAATATATTGACCAGGAAAGTGGACAAAGTAATGAAATCAGTGTTTGAAAACAACTTAGACATACCTGTAGTATCAGTTAGACACTCAGGAACATCTGAAAAAATGGCTCCACATCTCCTAAAGACTTTTTTTAATTTTAATTTTTTTAAAACTGTACATCTCTTATAACCTGTTTTTTGGGGTTTTTTTTTGGTTTTTTTGGAGCACAACTGTTATGTTCTTCTTTGCAACTAGTTCAGATAAAGTGTTCTCCTGCTTTTCCTTATATAAAGTTAACTGTTACCTACCTTGTTTCCTTTAAAAACATAAGGCTTTTCTCATGTTTTAACACTTTGGTCTCTGCTTGCTTTGACATTAGGCTTGCCTTTTAATTCCCAAATTCTAATTGCTGATGCAAAAATGTTTTTGCAAAGATGCTGGCAAATAGCATTCTACTTACTGACATCTCTTTAAGAATACCTGTTTCTTCATGGACCTGCTTCAACATAACCAAAACTGTCTTTTACAGGTGGAGAACATTTTTGTTTGTTTCTGTACCTGAAGTAACATGTAATGTTGCAGTATTTACACACAGACTTGGTCTAAAAGAAAGTTTACATATCCCATATTTTACAACATACCGACTTATTTCTAGTTATTGGAATTGGTAAGTGAGGGTTTTGCAGATTTTTTTTTAGCTGTGTTAGCAGGTGTGTATGAGTTTGTCGTGGAATTTTTTTATTCAAGAATATAGGATAATATGATAATAACATTGATATTGAAAGTTAGGGGAAAGTGACGTTGGTAAGTGAATGAATGAACAACTAATAGGTAAGAAAATGTAGCTATTTGGGTAGAAATGAGTGGAAGAGGGGAAAAGAGCAAAGAGAAATAAGATGACATTTGAGTGACAGTATAAAGAAAGGATTTGAAATGCAGAAGATTCAAGACACATCTCCTCAAAAGGAAAGATTAATATTGTTGGTAACATGGAATGGTTCATGGTAACATGGAGGTGTTTAAAAAACTAATAGATGCGGCGCTTGAGGATATGGTGTAGTGGTTAGAGAGATGCTAGGACAAAGGTTGGACTTGATGACCCTGGAGGTCGTTTCCAGCCATAATGATTCTGTGGTTCTGTGATTCTGTGAAGATGTGTGAGAAGTATAAACCACAACAATAGCAAAGAATAAAAACAAGGATAATCCGAGATTTGAGGAGAGGGTGGGGAAGGAAAGAGGAAGAATGCACATTAGTGGGGAAGTAACAGTTAAAGACTGTACTTTGATTTTGACTGAAGAAAATACTGTATTTAACAGGTTGGTCTAATGGTCTGGTATTAACATTCCATTTTAATAGCCTCAATTTGCAGTTCCATTTTATATGATGTGATTCTGATAAAATGATAGAGGGATCTGGGTTGAATATTGTTAGTTGTCAGAGGTGTTTCCCAGGCCACTTGCATTTCATTTCCTTAGATCAGTGAACTATTTAAACTGGAATTGTGCTGTGAGTTCTCCCATAGTTGCTTGGTCTTCAACAGCAACCAAGGCAGCCCTTGGTTCTGCAGCACTTTTAATCGGGTTCTTGTCTACCTATTTTCCTCTACTGTGTCACATGCTCACTGCAGTTCTGGAGCCACCTTTGCCTTTCTTCCCAGAGTCTAGCGTGGGCTACCCATTGCAACCTGTCTGAGAACTTTGTCCAGTTAATTACCCATCTAGCAACCTGGTTGTAGGGAAAAATAGTATTTTGTGTGTTGGCTGGTTTGCATAGATTTGAAAAATACTGCTTATGCTTTTTTTCTTACTTTTTTAATAAGCTTTCTTCATTCAACATCTGCAAACAACGTCCTTTTTTAGAGATTAGCTGCAGTTTACTTCTGCATATCCAGCAAGACTGAAATAGTGTTTGGAATGGTTATTTTACAGAGAAGCCATTTAAATGGCATGTTTTTTATATAGAGTAAAGTTGTAGACCTTCAAAAACCTTAGCCACATAATTAACGACTGATGAATTTGTAAAAGTCACAAACTTAAATTATGTAATCCAGTGTTTTCCATGAGTAAACCTTGTACTCCAGGGATTTGATTCCCTAAAAGTATGTGTGGGGAAACCCAAACAGTGTTTTGACTTCAAATTGTGGTTTAAATGCTTATCTTTTATTGCAGGCATTTTAGAAAGGCATGATCAACATACGTGCTAAAAGCTGTGTGAGCTGCAATCGCACATAATTTTTACAGGTTCAGTTAGTTGGCAATTAAGAAATTGGAATTGTTGACCTAGCATTCTATTTTAAAATTTCCCACTTGTCCATGTCTTTCGAACCATTTCAGAAAGGTTTCTTGAGGCTATTAGGAAAGAATACTTCTGCCTTTTGACTGGAGCCTAAGAACCACTTTCAAGAAGGATGAAACTAGGATGTTAGTTCTTCAGGTGTTTTTGTGCATTTCCACTTGTATAGGATAAAGAAGCTTGTGGCATTAACTTCTGTAACTTGTTTGTGAACTGTATTCCCCAATTGAGTCAATGTACCTCCTCACACAATTTAAAGGAGAAGGGAAGACAACTATCTTTTTAGTTCTTTCTAGCTTCTTGTGGTGTAGTAAGCTTGTGTTACCTTCAGAGTTGGGATTGCTTTCTTGTGTTGTTTCTGTGATACTTTAATATAGGGGAGGACAAAGGTTATGTACCACCTGTAGGGTGCATTCCTTATCTCTGCAAAGGTGGAAGCATTTTCTTTGGCTGTTCTTAGGGAGCAGTAGGCCAGGATCAAAGTCCAACCTGAGTTAGAGCAATGGAGCATTAGAAGCTTGTAGCACTGGATCCCATTGGACTTCTGTTATAGCATTGTCCTTCCATCCTACTGTGTCCATCTCTCTGCATCTTTCAACAACCGTATGTCACTGTAGTGCAGGACATGCCCACCCCCTGCCACTGCTGACTGGTGAGGTCTAGGGCTTTATTTACATGGTGATAGCTGAAGAAACGTTTTTCAACTTAACTGAAAAAAAAAAAAACCACCACCAAAACCCAAAACCAACTCTACTGATAGATCTGGTATATAGTACTATAGCTTACTATATATATAGTAAACCAACTGTGTGCCTAAAGACAAAATATTTGTTTTAGTATATGCTCGTGTATCCAGATTTGCATGTACAGGATTTGAAGCTTGCTGTCCAAGGAGATTAATATTCAAAGTCCTGAAAAGTATCAGATTCTATTTGATACTTTTTCCTTTGCTTTAGTGTTAGAATAAGTAAAGTGATTTTTAATTGTTAATTAAGGAAAAAAATGTTTCTGGGATGAGATGAACATAAAATACTTGCTCTAAAGAGGTTTAATGGTGACTTTTTGAGTCAGAGATTGATTAAATAAAGAGTTTGAAAAGCCTCATGAACCTAATACACACCCAGACACCGATACTAGGTCTTGGTAGTTCTTCAGCAACAATCTGGTGTTTCAGTGTTGCCTGCAGTCTGCTCGATGCAGCATGATGTCACTAAATCAGATTGGAATTATTCCAAACACAGCCTGTAATGTCCTCCTCTGCTGTAACCAGTGACAGACACAATTGTCACTGTCTGTTGTTTCCACTTGCTGATAAATGAGTGCAACATCTGTTACTTAATGAGTATCTTGGGGAAAAGGAAGAAAGAGGGAATGTAAAGTTGTGGGGGGTTTTTTTGTTTGTTGTTGTTTTTTATTTTTACCCACATTGACCTGTATATTAACCTACTTAATTTTTATCAAAAGCATATGTAGTTTCATTGGGGGAGATTTGTGTCTGTTCTTGTATTTTCCTCAATAAAGTAGGGCAGGTCCTACAACATGTTTCCCAACAATTAAATTTTCTTTGTACTGAAACAAGTATGCAAATATAAAATTGTGGCCCTGGTTTCATATTTGATTCCACAGCTGCCATCTGACTTCTGAGGAGCTGTTTTCTATGTCACCCTCCTCTCCCTCAGCAGTATGACAACTATAACGTTTGTGCGTTTTCTCCCGAGGGTAACTAACTGAATCAAAGCACAACCCCTCATTTGAACCATTACCTTAAAAATAAACAAATAAAGAAATTCCTTGACCCTGAATTATTATTTTGAGGTCTTTGTTGCTCTCAAATCAGAGATTTGCAGTATTATTACAATTTCAGGATGATTCAGTTAAAGGTGTCTGTTTCTGAGGTCCTGTCAGCTGAGGGACTCTGTGAATCTGCTGGGATTTGCAGAACAACTGTTCCTTGCTGCGTGAGTCAGCAGTGTGTTCAGCAGCGTGTGACCTTTCTTTATTCTGTATTTGACTGCTGAGCTGCTTGATCCCACTCTGCTGACCCTAGCAGGAACTGTACATGTCATGTAGAGTAGCAACTAATAAGCTGAAGTTGTCTTCACCGAGCATTTCTAAGCAATTCAAGTATGAACAAATTGAATAGTAGTGTATAGAATAATGAAAATGGTTGTGAAGAGGTCAAGGGAGGTGTAGGTCAGTATATCTGATGTACTGGTAAGCATGCAGAAATCACAATTCAGAATAGAACTGAAGAGCATGTGGGTGAATACTGCAAAAGTTTCAACATGGTTTATACTCCAGAAAATGCTGATCTTTAAAACATGTATATAAGCAGTTAATGTAATCCAAGGATTTTTGGCTAGATTTTTCACCAAAGGCTCTTAAAAGAATTTGAACTGCCATGATCTAATGGGAGATTTACATGTGTAAAAATTGTTAAAAATGTACAGTGAGAAGGACAAAAATAAATGCCCTGTTTTCATACTGAAGGGAGGTCACCAGTGGAATCCCATATGGATCTGAACTGAGGCCTGTGCTCTTAATATATTCATAAATCATTTAGAAGAGGAAAGAATAATGAGGTGCCAAAGTTTGCAGACACTACAGGGTAATTCAGGATAAGTAAAAAAAAAATTCCAACTGATAAAATAGCAATTCAGTTGAATGTAAGTGACAATGTATATGGAGAGAATAATCTTAATTTTACATGTAGATGTATAGTCCTTAAATTGATTGTTACTACTCAGAGAATGAAACCTTGTAATTGAAATAGATTAATGACAATGTTGCTCAGTCCTCAGTCACAGAAAGAGAAGCTTTAGGTATTGTTATGAACATCATTGACAGTTCTGCTGAAATAACAGTAGGGATTGTTGGACAGATTTGCTCTTCTAACTGGGACTTGTCATATTAATCTAACAAGTAGAGAACATTCAAAACAAAGTAAGATGTTTTTCAACATAATGTGTAGTTAAATTCTGAGACAACTTGCTATAGGCTTTTGCAGCAGAAGCTATCACATACGAATACATACCCACCAGCACAAAAAGTCTGAAGAAAATTCTGGTGGTTGTAAAGAGGAAAATTAGGCCTAATGATGTATATGTATACTCTATCCCTATATTTTTTCCATGGTACTTTTTAATGTCTTAATAAATAGGTATTTTTCTAGATATTTTTTGATGGGTGGTTTGGGGTTGTTTTGGTTTTGTTTTGGGGGATTTTTTTTGGTCTGACCTAGTATGGTAGTTCTTACAAACTTTTTCAGTATGAAAACTCTTATTCTGGCCTCAGGCTCTAATTAAAACTCTAATTAAATTCCTATCATGAGGGAGAGGTGAGAGGGGAGAAGTAATATGTTTGGTATCTCTCTTCCTATGGTGGAGGTATTAATGTTCAGTTCTCCTCTAGTCCTGCTGACACTGGTGATCTGACCTTACTTCCAATACTCCTTTGTCATACAGCTGTATGTAGATGTGAAGCAGTTCTGTTTGCTTTCCTGTTAACACACGAATCCTGTTCTGATACCACAGCACTACCCTTTCAGCATGTCTTGTGCTGCTTTACTTCCTCAGCTCCTTGTATCAGATCTAAGAAACTGAGGGGAAGCTACAATGATGTGCTGGAAATACAGGTTTACTTCCAGCTTCGCTGTGGAGCACACAATAAGATTTGAAGCTATACTTTAAAGGTGTATCTGATTATGTAAACCTGACTATTTATAAATACCATTCCCCCTCCTCTCTCTGAACTGCTTCAAATTAGAGCAGGGTAATCAAACTGGTTAATGAAACACTATTGACCTGAATGGGAACCTGAACTAGAAGAATTTAACAGTAGCTGTCCCTGAACCAAAGGAGGAAGTTGTTCTGTTCCGGGGCTCATTAGCTTTCCAAGGAGACAACATGTGTGATGTTAGGGTTGTTGGGGCTTGCTAAGGAAATTTGGCTTTTAAATAAGATTAAGTCAGAGACATGCGTTGGTGTGAAAATTGGAAAGAATTTTGATGATCCTTGATTTTGATGACATTTGTTGGACTAGAACTGACTCCTTTAGACATCTGCCTGCAATACAAGAAGGGGAACACCTTATTTTTATGCTTCACAGTAAATTGTCAGCTGCAACTTTAAACACAAAACTTAAACACAAAAAGGGGTCTTTTAAAAATAAAAAAAGAAATCATAGGACGTAATTAAGAGGAATACTAAGTCTTTAATTTCGATTGAGGTGTTGTGAGAAAGCAGTATGGGAACTGTAAAGTCAGATATGATGTGCTTATAGCATGTGTTGCCTCAGCACTGAAGACTGTGCCATGATGTGCTATTTGCTGTTTAGCCAGACAAGGGCAAGTAATCGTCTGCTTAGATTAGGCTTCATTAATTATCAGGATTTGAGATAGTACTGCATACTCATATATTTAGTGTCACAAAGAGGTACTAAGAGTGATACTGAAGAACAGACTGAGTCTTCCTGTCTTCAACCATTTGGGATTTCGCCATGGACTGAAAACCCTTCACGATGCTTTCCCCCTTCCAGTGGACAAACTCCTATATTCACTTCGGGTCTTGTTTAAAAAAAAAAAAAAAAAAAAATCCAAAACTGTTAGTAAGAGATTTTAGTTCAATTTGAACTCAGGAAAATGCTGCAATTATTCGAAAATAATTCTATTTTTGTAAATTCATTTATATGGAGTTGTAGATTTTGACTAGTTGATTTGAAAAGTGCAGTGTGGTTTGCCTAAACCACACTTCGTTTACAAAAAAAGTAACAGTTCTGTTGCAAAATATTAAAAGTGAGCAGTGAGAAGCTCCCAGGGAAGAGAAACCCTTTTTGCATTGGGAATTTGATTTTGAAAACATGAATATCTGTCATTGTGGGTTTAGCCTGGTAGGCAGCTAAGCACAACACTGCTGCTCATGCACTCCCCCTCAGTGGGATAGGGGAGAGAATCTGAAGGGTAGAAGTTCAATAGTTCAAGCAAAAGCCACGCACATGAGCACAACAAGGAAGTAATTGACCACTTCCTGTGGGCAGACAGATGTTTAGCCATTTTGAGGAAAGCAGGGCTTCATAAAGCCTAACAGTTACTTGGGAAGGCAAATGGTGTAACTCCAAATGTGTGTCCCCCTTCTGCCTCCTTTCTGCCAGACTTTATTGCCAAGTGTGATGTCATATGGTGTGGAATATCCCAGTCAGCTGCCCCAGCTGTGTCCCTTCCCAGTTTCTTGTGCTCCCCCAGCCTCCTCACAGGTAGGGTAGCATGAGAAGAAGAAAAGGGCTTGGGGCTGTGCAAGCACTGCTCAGCAATAACTAAAACATCTCAGTGTTATCAACTCTGTTTTGGCCACAAATGCACAACATAGCCTCATACCAGCTCCTGTGAAAAGAAATTAACTCTATCATAGCAAAACCAGCACATCTGGCTTTCACAAAACGTGACTAGAAATTGATTAACTTGCAATGTAAAGATTAACGCACCCCCACCCTAAAAAACCCCACCCTCACACAATGCAACAATTAAGCGTGGTGTTTAAAATATAAAGAAGATTTCCATGGGTCTGTATGTCTTTCCAGATTTTAGTTTGAAGTTGAGGATGTCTGTTTGTATTTCCTGATCATTTCAGAAGCAATTAATTTGACTTAATTGTCATGATTACCATATTTATTTAGAGAAGTTTGCTTAAAAGCATTTTACAAGTTTACTATTCATTCCTTTAACTGAAGCATTTACACTGTATAACTAAGGGAAATGACAGAATATTTTATCTGCTGTTTTACACCAAATTTTGAAACATGTTCTGCTTATAAAATATGTGTGTGCACAATTAATAATATACAGCTTGCAAACATCTCTGGTTACATACTACTATGAAACCATTTCTACATCTAAAGCAGGTCTCATATTTTGAGATGTGTATCTCTTAAGCATTCCAGTTTCGTAATATGGCAAAACTAAGCTTTGCCTTTAATATATGTGTAACTATTTGTACTTGACTGTGTATGTGCCTGAGGCAATTGTGGCCTGTGGGTGGTCAGAGCAGAGGCACCACTGAGAAGCTGCATCCAATGGACAACTCATACCAGAGCAGGGACACCCCTGTGTTTCTACTACGTAAGAGTTCATTTATTGGTGGACATGTCTTTAAAATATACAATATAACTAGTATTTTTTCTGGCTTTTTAAAGACATGCTTGAGAGATCTGACTAATTCTAAAAACCCAGTAAGTCTGACATGGTTTGCATGCAGCCTGAATTAGGCCGTTTAACCCCTTGTGTCTGGACAATCAGTATGTTATTCTAAAATGAACTGAATCTGCCAAATAGGCGAGGAACTTGTTCCAGTTAATGTTTCACTTCATCTTGGTAGTTTTTTAGTGTATTGAATTGTGGATGGTAGTCATTTGTTGTTCACTGTTGTATAACAACTTTATCTGGTGTCATTCACTTAAAGACAAGACCTTATTAGATAAAGCCCAGTTAGGACCATAATGTTTTAAAAATGTTATCTGGTACTCGCAAAGTGTTGTGTGTTTAAAATTACCAGAAGCTTAGCATTTAGTTCTAAAAGACCATGTAGTTCTGGAATGAAGTTGTCTGTTATCTGGGAAGATCTTGGTTTCTGTTAGATTAAACTTATCAGTGTTACAAAATATTTGGTGTTCTTTTTCTGTCCGAACTCTTGTCATCCAAAAAGTTAGCTCAACTTAGAAATTCTTATTGTAAGTGGATGCAATATGGGGTTGCTTTTTTTTTTTTTTTTTTTCCCTCCTTCCCCTTTGAAGTAAAAAGTCTAAATCAAAATCCAGAACAGTTCAACAAAGGATTACTTCACCTTCTTATTTTGTAGGGTCATGCAGACACAGGACATGTGTGTATCCTAATTTCTGTGGATGTTTTTACAGGAGGCTCGTTATCTTGATTTAATAAAAAGCACATAATACACTTTATTTACAGTGTTCAGATAAGAATGCCATTGATGAAAAATTTGCATTAACTCCGAATATTTTTATCAAGTATCCCTGTTCTGTCCTAAGGTTCACGTTTCAAATTACAGATACCTGAACGGTCACTGCAGTGGGTGTTTGAGTGTTGTGGTGAGCAGTAGAGTAGCACAACTCATGGTATAATATCAGTAAATCCTAACTGCTTCACAACTGGAATTCAAAGCTTACTAGCTATGACTTACATCATGTACCACTGTATAGTACTATGTAACTATGTCAGTGTTAAGTAGTTGTATATTTATGACATTGTTATGTTATGTAGCACATGACGAATTGTCCATGAAAGTATTTATATATACACATTCAAGTAAATTGTTCAGTACCTTGGTTGTGTTCAGTGCACATATGTGCTGGTTTTGTTTGCATTAGGTAGAATGTGTGTGATAAAAACAGAAGCCCAAATCACTTGCTTAACTGTTCTTGCTAGCATCTTAACATCAGATGCAGTCCTGCAGAAACCAACTGTTTCCATGTTAATTGTTGCTGTATATAGTTTTTCCAGTCTTTTAAGCCCTGGCGTTTACTTTTGTTCAGGATGAATCATTAGATCAGTACTATTTTGCATTAGTTAAGGACAATTTCAGTATCAGTTAAAATTTCTGTTTCCAATACTATGGAGGCTGTAGAGCCCACAACATGAGGTGCAAGAGCATCATTCAGTATTGCTAAGGTTATACTAGTGATGGAGGCACTATGCATGTTTATACAGTATTGTTGGATAGAAGTGTAACAACGCAGTGAAACCAAATATGTGTCTGTATCTCCTTTCTAAAGAAGTTCTGTATCATTGCAGTCATCCCATTTTGCTCTTAAGAACCACCTCCTCATTTTTTTCCACAGATGCTGTTACTCAGCTAGAGCTCTAACTTCTTCCTTACTTGCCTTCTCTTTTGGGATCCCTACTGAAAATATGGGAAAACGTGGGATCAGATTTCCATTACTTCATTCTAGGCATCCAGTAATTTGCCACGGCTATTTTCAGACTACTCCCAGGCAATGTTGATAAATGCTATGATCAATAAAGTTGTTACCATGTGAGTCTTTTTCCTAGTTCTATGTGATATTTTTTTTTTTTTTTTTTTCCCCTTTATGGGAGAAGGAAGGGATAAGCACTGTGTAACACACTTCACTGTACCATTCAATGGATGAACTGTTTTGCTTCTGCCTCCTTTGTCTGAAGGCGTAGAGTGCTTCGGGTCAAGGAAGTCTGTATTTCCTATCATCTGGATGCTCAATTACTGCTTGTTTCCAGAGAAGGCTCAAAAGAGGCGTTAGATAAGTTGTACGTAATCAAGCTTTTTTCTTTTTTAGTTTAGGCCATTTGATTACTCTTTTGGAGAGATGTTCATGTCTTGTTGGACTGCAGTTTCCTGTACAAGAGCAGTGTATCTTTCATCCGGATCATGTGCCTGATTCATTATAGCTGGGCATTTATCAGCCCTTCGATGGATGTGTAGCTAGCTTACTGAAGGATTTTTGTCATTTTTAACTTGTTATACCACCTCAGTTAATGAGGATATGAAGATGGGGCATGATTTCTATTAATGAGCACTGCTCAGGTGACACATCTAGGATCTGCCTGTGTCATACCATAGGTAATAAGCACAACAGCAGGGTGGTAAACACAACAGTTTAGAACAGTTTTAATCTGGTGGAAAGCCTTTAACTAATAGCAACTCCATTCTTCCGTGCTACTCTGTTCTAGCATCTAGTCATCTTTTGGTTGCAGTACATTATTTCTGTATAAATACTGGCAAGGTCATGCAAGATGTTTCTCATCTGATAACAATTAAAGTCCAGGGGCTTTTGAAGGAGGATCTTTCCAGTCATGGCCAAAGGAGGGACTACTTTGCTGTAGCAGCTGCGTTTTCCCTTTACTTGTATAAAATGGCTAGTGAATGAAGCCTAACTCCTTCTGGGAGAGTTCTTGAATTTCAGATTCAACACAAAAGATGTAATAATTACTCGTGTTTTTTTAAGTGCACTTCAAAGATTTTTAACAGAGGTAAGTGCGTTGCCTTTTATGAATATCAGCTCTCTTCTTCATTGACAGTGAAGCTGATCCGTGGTAACTTTTCCTTTTGAAAGAAAGGCAGTTTAGTGGTTGGTGTGCCTTATGTGGAGGAGAGGTGAAAAAGAAATACTATCAAACAGTCCCAAAAGAACAGCTATTTTTGTGGTAGTGCTTGTGCTAAAAGTACTGCTTTTGAATTCTCCACTGGCACTTACGGATCACTAGAAATTATTCAACAAAACTAACAGAAGTCTTTGGTGATTATTTTTAAAGCTCTAAGACTTCATAGTCTCTTGAAATGTGCGTCTTGATTTGGGTCTTATGAATTTTCATGTTAGCTGAAACATACTAAGAAAAATTAAATCTGTAAGCTGCCATACTCCATTTCTCGATTCTTTTATCTCTGTGTTTGTTTCTACAGTAAAAACAATGAATGTATTTTATAAGGTTTTAACTCCCATAATGCTCACCTCTTGAACAAAGCTGGGAATTTGAGTTGGTATCCAGGAATATGAAACATGCAGGAGTAGCTGTGAGTTTTAATGAAATGAGGTATGACGTTTAGCATACCTAATGCAGATCTCAGCACAATATGATTGTCTAAATTTTGTAGCAGGTAAAAAGAGGTTTTTCAATTGCCCAGCATCCAGATGGTACACAGAGGAAAATAGGTTAATCCCTATTTTGTGTACGGAACTAGTATGTACTTATTAGCAGATTTCTTCTCCATGGAAATTTCAGTGTGGTTACAGTAGAACTCTGTTCCATTGCTGATCCAGCATTTCTGTTTTTATAAGGATCTTGCATAACATCTAGATCTCTGTGATCCTGGAGTTCTTGATTGAATGCTATGATATATCTTTTCTTGATCAAATCCTTGATTAAGAGTACTAAAGGATACTTTGTTGTTAATTCTGGATGTTCTGTTGAGAACTATCAAAAAGAATATTCTGTTTCTCTGATAACACTGCAAAAATGAAGTCCTTTGCTCATGGTAGAAAGCAAAAGGGTAGTTTGAAGGTAATCATACGTGAAAGCTCTGTTCTGATCCCTTATCTTAAATATATACATTGCCTTTGCTCTGACTCAATAGTAGTTGTAGAGTTTTCTTTTGAAATGTGTGTGTGTGTGTATCCAAACGTTCTTTTCGCAGACTATATGTACTCCAGAGAAAACAGTTTGCATAAAGGTTGTCTGCAGCAGCTTACAGAGTTATGTAGGGTGAAGTGGGTACACTTCAGTTTGCAAATCGTTCTTTGATATTGAAGAAATGTAGCTAGAATGGCCTCAAAAGCAGAAGGGGCTTCTGATCAGCCTTCTCCCAGAGCAGTGGTGGGCTGTATGGTGGACGTAGGTCGAACCAGATACGGAATAATCTTGTGAGACATCTGGAATTCTTACAGAAGAGTGAGGAATGTCCATGTTAGTTGATCTCCCATTTCCATAGATAGGAAAGTCAGCTTCATCAGGGCAAAAAGGAAATTAAGCTAAGAAATAAGTCTTGTAACTTGTTTTCTGTTTTACAGACAAGTCCTATCACATTAAATTCATGTTGCTAAGGTCTTTATTAGTAAAAGTTTTCATGTGTACATATTAGAAAATGTAAGAGTAATTATTGCTTGCTGCAAGTATCCGGAGTGGCCTCCTTCCTCACCCCCCCATTTGTTAGAAATGCACTCTTTTGTGATTCTCTTTTGTGATTTTTTTTTTTTTTTCTTTTTTGTTTTGTTTGTTTGTTTGGTCAAAAACCTGACTATTTAAATGTACTATGAAATGGCTATAGATTCCTTCCAGATGATAGTGTAGTAATTTTAATTGTTTTAAATGGCTTTCAGTAAGAGTTAACATCGAGCTTTTAATTTAAAGTATACAAACAGCAAATATTTCTATGTTAAATGAAGTGGTAGTTTGAACAATCCTTACAGTAGTTTTCCAGAACAGGAAAATTCCACCTAACAAAAGAATAATTCTTAGTTTAAAATATTTTAAAAAGTAATTTCCATCCTTAAATGCCTTGTTTGTCTTAAGCCTTTTAGAATACTGAGTGCAAAAATAAGAAGAGGCCGTGGAGGAAAGATCCATTTCTTTATTGTAGAAGTTAGAGATGTAACAAACTTTGCTGTTCTCCGATATTGCTGCTGGCAAAGCCTTTTTGTCAGACTTGCATCAAAATCAACAGTTCTTTTCTGGGCCTTGTTTTCAGAGTTCTGCCTTGTTTTCTTTCCTGCAACGCTAGACAGAAATCATAGGGATTTCCTATTATTTCCTGTTGTGGTTTTTTAATTATTCTTAAAATTGTAAGTAACCAGAGCTAACTCGAATATAACAATTGAGTTATTTACTATACTTTGAAAGTGCTAATTTCTGGAGGCTTTTGGGGATGGCACATACTGTATGTATCCAAGACTTTGCAAGTTTGATAAGGACTTGTTTTCAAAAATTAGATCATACTCTTAACTTAAATCAAAGAAATTTATTAGAGGAATAAATGTCTATTTCAGAGTATTTGACTTGTATTAATTTAGTTGTGTTTAGGTAGTCAGTCTTCTTCTACTTTGTACTTTTTCATTTATGTTATATAAAGGAAAGCTGCGTGCTTGGTACCATTAAGATATTCTAATATGCCCCCAAATAAAGCCTCACTGCTGAGTTTGATGCTGCCTTTCTGTCAGTGAGCATCAAAGCCTAGTATTTTAGAACTGCTTTTGTCGGTAAATATGTATAATTTTAGGTGTTCTGATTACAGTTCCTCAAAATCAACTTTGCATTTTAAACAGCCTCATAAATAGCACAGGAGGTTTGAGAATCAGTTGACTGAATTCCTACTTCTTCATGACATTAGAAGTAGTAGATCCACCTATTCACTTACATTCATGGGTTAAAAAGGGAAGTGGGGTTTACTTTTTTTTGTATCTTAGTCAGTTTTGAAAGAACTGATAATGGTATAGAGGAAGATACTGGTCAACTTTAATAACAAATAGACTAAAATTAGCTATTTTCCAAAATTTTTCTTTTAACCGAAGAGAGCTCTGTGTGGAGGGGTGGCTTTGCCCTTCAGCAAGCAGACTTTGACAATTAAACAGTGGGTTTTGTCTGTTAGGTTACATTTATCTCCAAAACTTCAGATAGGCTACTTAATTAGAGCATGACTACAATGTATTTACTTAGGATTTAAGCTCATGTGATAATTAAAAATGTAATTTTAGATTTAATTTTAATAATTATTTACTATAAAAAAAATAAATTTCTCAAAGATTTAAGCAGTTACAGATGTGAAGAATTAGACTGACTTAGATCTGTGATATTTTCTTGGTTTAGCCTTGAAAGACTCACAGATATGTGACATTCTCTTCTTTTTTCTTCTTGCTAAAATATAGACTGATCTCTCTAAAGATAGGAATAATTTTTCTAATAAATTCACAATTTTGGTGGTTTGAGTTCTTTCTGTAACTATTTTGATAAAGCAAAATCTTTTAAGTATATAAATACAAGCAGTTAATTTACAACAGAAAGGAGCCTTTTGTTGCAAGAAGTACTAGGAAAGAACAACACAGAAAATTCTGTCAGTATTTGCTGGTTGATTTTTGTCTGTCACTTGAGCAATTACTGTGCTGCTATATCTATATCTATAGGGAATCTTACTCTGCTGGAAGTCTTGATAATGATCCTTCAGGGCACAGCATCTGTAGGTCTTCTTAAAAACAGACCTGTATTGTCAAAAGCAAGTATAAGCTGCAGCTTTGTCTGCTGTCCTTTTTCCTGCTGCACAGAGAAATGGCAGATGTCTGGGAGAGAGGAAAAAGGAGGAAGACCTAAGAAGGTGCTGAGGCTCTATACAAGGTGTGCAGGACAGAAACTTTAATGTAGTCCAACAATGCTTTCCATTTTTAGCAGAAATACAAGGAGAGCCAACTATATATATATAAGTACACTCATTTTAATCAAGCTTAATCTGCATCTTGTGGAGAAGAAGGTAAATTGTGCTAATCATCTCCATAAGTGGCACATCAGGGGTGCATTTTTGTAGTGTTTTCTTTAGATATATGGCTCAACAGTTAAGTTTTGCTTTGGTATTTCAGAGGGTTTTTTAACTGAGGTGGTAATAAAGGGAAATTCACTAACTGCAGTTTGTCAATTAGGAATTTGTGCTGGGTGTCTTTGCGCTGTCTCTTTCTTTCTGGAAAGAAACTTGTTGAGGACCTTTCTAGTGACTTTGCATTTAAAAGTGGTAACACTGACTATTGCCAGTTGGTTGGGGGGAAAAAAAAAAACTATTCATCTCCTGTCCTGAAATGCATCTCTGTTGATAAATACTGCTTGCTTAGAGAGCAAATACTGCAGCATTTGAAATTACAACTTCCTGAGGAAACAGTATAGGGTATAGTCATCAAACTTCCCTTACTATGATAAACAGTACTGAAAGTAAGAATAAAAGCATGGGAGGTTCCTTTTAGAAAAATAAAATATTCTGTTCTGTATTACAAAACTGGAAATACAATTAAGGCAAAATAGAAAAATGTAATTTTAAACCATACTTTGACTTTCAGACTGAATAAGTCATTGTTTCATTGTTTGATCTACTAGCTGAAAACAATTATTGGTGAAGCTTTCAGCTTTTTGTTCCTTAGATTGTTATGAGATGGCCTTAACTTTCACGTTTTGTGACAAATAAACATCTCACTTCAGGATTTATACCACATCTCGTTATGAAATTAATTTTATTCCAATTTCATGATGAAATGGGAAAAAAAAAAGCAGATGTAATAAGTATAGAATCATAGAATCATTTAGGTTGGAAAAGACCTCTAGGATCATCTAGTCCTAACTTTAATCCACCATCCCCCTAACCCCTAGACCAGGGGTCCTCGAACTTTTTAAACAGGGGGCCAGTTCACTGTCCCTCAGACACCGTCAGGGGCCAGTGCACTGTCCCTCAGACACTGTCGAGGGCCGGACTATAGTTTGGAAAAAAATGATGGGGGTGTCGCCCACCTCACTGATGCTGCTGCCCCCCTCCCTAGCCCGGCCGCGCAGTCCGGAAAGGGTGGCCAGAAGGGACTGAAGGAATTTTGCTGCGCTGGGTCTCTGGCGATTCGCCCGAGTTGGCT
>JAVSBS010008608.1:53245-77359 GCA_033124195.1 Coracias cyanogaster
GACCTAAAGAGTAGTGCAGAACCCGAGTGGAGTCTGAAAGGAAAGGGCTCAGAGATAGCAGAGAGCAAAAACGGTTGGTGAGAGGTGAAGTGGGGGGCCAAAAGGAGGGTAAGAGCCAGGAAAAGGATGATGGGGTCCAAGTAGAGGCCAAAGGAGAGCTAGGAGTGAGGAAAAAGAGAGGCTGGGAAGAAATGGGAATCCCAGATGTGGGTGGAGGGCAGAAATGGGAGTCTGAGAAGTTTGCGGGAGGCTGAGAAGTTGTGGGAGGCCCAGGTGTGGGTAGAGGCCCAAAAACAAGAGGCCGTAAGGGAGGCTGGCAAGGAATGGGAGGCCCAGGTGGGGGTAGAGGCTGGCCCAAAAAAGAGGCCGAAAATAGTTTTCCAGCCCAAAATGCAACGAAAACACAACACACAACGTTTTAAAGTGCATCAGAAGACAAAAGAGGAGAGGATAGTGCATAACAATGGATGCTGAAATCTGAGGTCATTCCAAACAAGACAGGCTGAACCAGAAGCAGGAGGGTACACAAAAAGAGAACAAGGGGGGGAAAAGAGGGGTGGAGAAAGGGACGTCCGGGGAGCAAAGACAAAAAGAAGAGGGTAAAACAGAGGTAAGAAAAGAAGAGATGAGCAAATAGAAACAAGTGGAGGCCAAGAAAGGGATAGTAGACCGAAAAGAGTGTCAAGAGAACTACTGAAGGCCAAAAGAGAGGTCAGGGACTGAAAGAAGAGCAAGGGGGAAAATGTGGAGGGCAAAACATGCGCTGGACACCAAAAGAGGAGTAGGGAGAAAAAGCAGAGGGCAAAAAAGAAGTAGGAAAAGAAAAGAGGAGCAAAGAGAAAATTGGGGGCCAAAACAGTGATCGTAGACTGAAGGAGAAGCGAAGAGAGCAAACTGCACAACCGGCTCTCGCAAGCTCCACAAGCGTTATGTCTGGGTCCTGCTCCCAAACCAAAGCTGCCAGCACCAAACAATTCTGTTCATTTCAAGGCTCTTCTGCTAAGTTCTTTGCAGCCGCAAGAAACTTTCAGCTGAACCTTTTCCTTTGGCCGGTATCCTTCACCGTATCTTGTAGACAGCACGCTGCACAACCGGCTCTCGCAAGCTACACAAGCGCTGGGACTGGGAGCTATGTCTCTGCAGCAGGTAGGACCAGCAGTGAGAAAATCATGTAACTTGAGCATCACTTCTTGGAAGAAGGTGGTATTAGGAGAACGGATCCAAGCCACAGCATCAAACGGTTTTAATTCTTTCATCACCATTGGATAGATAATGGTTGGACTCGATGATCTTAAAGGTCCTTTCCAAGCACAGTGTTTCTGTGATAACGCATCGTGTGTGTCACCACATCCTGGTGAGGAGACCATCTCCTCCTCGTTGATCCTTGAGGTCTTTTCCAACCTGGTATTCTCTGATTCTCCTGGTGAGAAGATCTGCAACCAGAAGCCTTCTCAGATGCACTCCGGTTCTCCCTGTGTCACAAGGAGAGCAGGGCTGCACCCTCCCGGCATGACACCTCCCTCCCCTCCGCCCCAAGCTCACCTGGGACTGCAAACAAAGGGTTTTATCTCCCTGTGCAAGGCTCGAAACCCAGCAGCGTGAGTAAGAACTGGGTGTTATGTCCCACGTGTGTCAGAGAGTGTGTTAGAGTAACCTTGGCTGATGTCAGACGGGATGCTTCGGAGGGTTAGTCAGGATGCAGATGTGTTCGCTCACACCCGTTCCTAATTACCAATGAGTCAGGCAGTCCATAAATAACAAACAGCTTTTATTTTTTGTTTATGGAAGGCCTGTGTTGCATTACCTGCCAGGCATTTCCCTACCCTGGCTACAGCCTGGGTCTGGGTGGGGTTTTTTCCTGCTCTGGTAGCACTTGGTTTTGGTAAAACTGCGCAGGTCAGCGCTCACTGCCAGTCTCGGGTCACATGAAAGGGTTTCCCCATGCCTTACAGTAGGGCAGGAGGCTTTACCAGAGCCTGCAGATGATAGTGGTCCCCCACCCTTACATGTCGGTTTGTCTCTGCGGGTGTTCTGGAAAGGTTTCCATGGCTCCAGAGGGCTGGCTAAGGCTGCTGTGCTCTATCTCCACCCAGCTTCAGACAGAGGAGCAGATAAATTGCTGCAATGAAGTCTGGAGAGCCAGGGCAGGGGCAGCACCCAGGAACCCTGAGCTGCAGGACATGGAGGTCTGGCCACCCTGCACTGCTCCTGGCCTTGCTGGGGCTCCTAGGCTTGCCTGTGGCTCGCAGTGAGTATGGGGGAATGGGATGGACCAGTGAGACCTGCCTAGGTCCCATCGTGCTGCTCAGGTGCTGGGGGCAGTGATGTCACCACTCCCAAGCCTGGGGACTCATTGCTTGATGCTCTCACGGATGCCCAGTGCCTTTGCCTAGAGAGGAAGCCTAGGCCAGCCCAGTGACCTTCCCAGGCTGCTCGCTGGGGCTGGGGAAGGGGCCAGGGAACGAAGTCTTCACCCAAGGAGGTCTTCTCCTGCCGCAGGTGACTGTGGGCCCCCACCTCGCATGAACTACTCGAGACCATCCAGCGATGAGCACACCAGCAGCTTCCCCGTGGGATCCAACGTCATGTACACGTGCATCGAAGGCGCCATCAAAATCCCCGGGAGGTCGGACACGGTGAAGTGCCTGCTCGGCGCGCGCTGGTCAAGGCTGCCCGAGCCCTGTGGCCGTAAATATCTCCTTTCTCTGAAACCCGGCTCCCTCGCCAGCCTCTCGCTCGGCTTTACGTTTCTGCCCTTTAGAGCAGCTGCTCTGCGATGGCCCCACGCCTCCTGGCAAGGTGCAAACCCCGAATCCATGCCTGTCTGTCGCGGTCTGGGTGCACGCGTTCCCTTTAGCTGACTTAGAAAGATATCTCAAAGCAGTGGGTCGGTTTCCCACATCCTCATTGAGGGGCTGGAGCTCGGGATGCTCGTGTGCATCCCAAGGCTGCCCCACGGCACGTGCATGGGACTTTATTTCCCACTAACAGCTTTGCCTGTGCACTTAATGCATCTTCAGCCGCGCTTTGTAAGAGATGCATTCAGGGGAGAAGCAGCCTGGTGTGAAAGCAGAAGCGACCTGCGAGGAGCTTTCCCAAAGCGCCCTAGTGAGAGCGGTTCCGCGGTTCCAAGCTTTATCTCGCGTGCTTCCCGACGGGCAGCTCTTTCAGGACCACTCTCCTTGACTGCCAGGGAGCTGCGGTGCCCCAACAAGGTTGCGGTTTGCTGCCCTGTCCAAGACGGATGAGAGGATTAATTTCTTTCCTGTTGGGACCAATGTGAGCTACGTCTGCCGCCCCGGCTATGAGAACACCTCGGAAAGTTCCCTCACCAGCACCTGCTTTGAAAACCTGACGTGGTCGGCAGCTCCTGAGCTGTGCAGGAGTGAGTATCTCTGCTCTGCTCCTCTCCGCCTGCTGAAAAGCAGCTGAGGAGCTCCGGGCAGCTCAGGTAGCTGCTCCCAACCCACGTGCTCACATGCAGCCGGTCATAGAATCATAAAATTGGTTGGAAGAGACCTTTACGATCATCAAGTCCAACCATTAACCCAGCACTGCCAGGTCACCTCCAAACCATTATCATCCCAACAGCCACATGCTTAATATAAAATTACTGGGTATTCCTTGACAGTCGTATTTAAGACTGAACAGCAGGAGCATCAATAATGCTCTTTTTTTTTTTTTTCTGCTGGCATAAACAGACCTGGTTTGATTTTCATGTTGGGAAATACGGTTGCATCTGGACACGGCATATGCCCAGGAGAAACACCAGCTTGCAACTCTAGCGCTGAACTTCAAAACGATGACAAAGCATGTTTCTTGTTGAAATCCATGCATTATTAAGGTTGCCGATTCTACGATGTGGCAGCAATATGTTTGTCCCAGTCAAATAACTTACCGCCAGTCCACTGAGATGGAAATATCTCAGCAAATCTTCTCCCCTGCCCTCCCGCGAGATGCTCATCGCTGCGAGCGTGGAGCCCTTCCAGGGATCCACACCTTCTCCTGCAGCTGATTCTGGCTCCTGCCAGCTCGGCTGGGACACGCGGGGAGTAAAACGTGTTGGGTCTAATCCTCTAAACCTGTCTCTTATTTAGCCTTTTTCATTTCTCCATTGCTGTGTGCTACCGCTAACGCTGCCTGGCTCTCCGGCAGGGAGGTCCTGCGGTGAGCCGGGAGCGCTGCCCGGGGCCAGGATGGTCCTTCTGACGGACTTGCAGTTTGGTTCCAGAATCAACGTCTTCTGCGAGGAGGGGTGAGTCGCGGGGCAGTGCCCCCAGCTCCAATCCACCGGTGCTGGTGCTGGAATACAAGCTCCGGTCCAGCGCAATGAGCTTGTGGACGTGTATCGCTCCTGCAGCATTGCTCAGAGTGCTGAGCATGGGGCTGCTTTTCCCACTTGAATTATGGATGTCCTGGGAAGGAGTAAAGCCACAGCTGGCGGGAAGGGACTGGGGTCTGAGTTTATGGCTGTTTTTTCCATCAAGTGTCATCCAGAGGAAATTTTACCGCCCCAGGGTGTCTATCCTAACAGGCCTGTTGTACCATCAGTTTATACTTATGGCCTTCAAAACAGGTTACTTAAAATATTTCAGTCTAGGTAATATATTAAAAAATATTTTAAAAAAATTTTCAGTATTTCAGATTTGAGATATATTGAATAAAAAGGGGTTGTATCCGAATTTTAAAAATTCGGAGCTGTTCAGCTGGAAAACTATAGTCCTGCTTGGCAGGGCTTTGGACTTGATGATCTCCAGAGGTCCCTTCCAACCCCTAACATTCTATGATTCTATGAAAACTGCTCTGAAGCACACTTCCTGTAAGTCAGGGAGCTGACTCACACTTTCTGCCTGCTTTCAATCAGGGCACACAAGCACTAGACTGACTTGCAGAATTAAGCCCTTGCAGCTCCAGCTGGTGCTACTTCCTCCCTAGCAGGAGCTCGCTGGCATCATCTGGCTTCTCCTGCCAGTCGTTGCAGCTGCTGCAGAGAGAACAGAGGGTGTTTTTCTCCAGAGATTCCCTTCGGATGGACTTTGGGGAAATGACAGCGTGTCCCACCCTTCTGGGGTCCAGGTGATCTTTGGCAATACGCATCAGGGTGGAGGGATAACGTTATCCATCCAAGCAAGATCAGATACTATCCAGCCTGTCCAAATGATGCTTTTTTTTTTTGAACAGGGGGGTGTAATTCAGAGACAGGGGAAGGTGTTGGTGCTGTCAGCACACGATGCGTCCGGCAAGCCCGTCCAAAAGCCTCTTTCATGAACTCTAGATCTTTATTGCCCCTTGCTGGTCCCTGCTGCAGTGGATGCACTTGAGTAATCGTAGGGACCAGCAGCCTGCTGTCCTTTGCTTTTCTGGCTAAACTTTAGCAAAACAGCTCCACCCTTGCCCCAGGGAGGAGAAGACACTGAATTCAGGCTGCTGCGCTCCTTGCCCTCTGCCCCGAGTGGGTTTCAGCAGCTCCAGCTCGCTGCCCTGGGTACTGCAGCATCCCCGCAGTGAGGGGCTGAGCTGCAGCCTTCAGAGCTGCTGTGGGTGCTCGGGAGGAAGCTCCTCACCCACCTCCTCTTCCTGGTGGGTGACAGCGGCGTGGGAAAGGGGCTGGAGGCCAGCAGCCTGAATCCCAGCGCTGTTCTCTGCCAGGAAGCAGGCAGGGAGAAATAATCCATGATTCTGCAAATCCGAGCCCGATGCATCGCTGCGGGAACGCAGCCCTAACCGCAGCGCTGCCTGGCATTCGCTGCGTGCCCTGGGAGCTGCCAGCAGCGACTTCTCCCACCCTTACAGCACAGGAGGTGCGTCAGTGAGTCAAAGGAACGAGTCACTTGGCAGTCGAGTAACAGGGAGCCTGGCAGAAGGAGCTCTCCTGTTCAGCAGCGTGTCGCTGCACATCTGCTTGCTTTCAAACAGCCTTTTCTACGCTCCTGATCATACCGGTACTAAGGAAAAAAAAGTTTCACTTTCTGGACAGTTCCACAGTTTTTCTTTTCCTGTGTGTTTTCACTTAGGTTCAAATTAGAGGGGAATCCTTTCATCTGGTGTCAGCTTAAAGGAAGGGATGTGGAATGGAGTGAACCTCCAACGTGTGAACGTAAGATTAATCCAATCTCGCTGTTGACTTGCCTGCATCCCAACGTCCCCTCTAAACCCACCTTCACACACTGTTTTTTGTTGATATTACATGGCCGATCTGTCACCCACACCCCAGCCGAGAAACACCCACGTTGCTGCTGACATTGTATTTCAGCAGGGATTCTTTTTTTCCCCCACGAGATCAACGTGTTCTCTCATTACTGAAGGCAGCAGCGAAGGCGATGGGATGAGGTTTTAAGGAAGCACAAGGCAGAGCATGACAAGTTGCCTGTTAATTTTTGTGGAGTGAGAGGAGGAAAACTGTGAAAGCAGAGACAGTTCAGGACAAAAAGAGGATGATCAGACAGGAGGCAGCGCTAGTTCCCCCTCTTCACTTACCTATCAAGTTTATTCCCTTCAAAAATCTTCAGCAACCTCTTAAGAAACCACTTTGCACTTTCATGGCCACCGCAGCTTTTCGCAACACTCACCCTGGCCTTCTTCCCTGCAGCAATTACCTGCGCTTCACCTCCCCAAATCAGCAATGGGAAGCACGACGGCGAAGGCATCAAAAAATTTGCCTATAACTCAACAGTGACCTACAGCTGCATCCCGGGCTTCCAGCTCGCCGGCAGCGCCAGCATCCGCTGCACGAGCACGGAGAAAGGAGTCGGGGTGTGGAGCGGAGCGGTGCCGGTGTGCAAAGGTGCTTCCACTCGCGGTCACCATTTATGGCGAGTGCAGTAATTAGTGTGGGCCGGCTTAATGGACTGGGAGTGCTTCGGATGGGATGTGTCCGGCAGGATTTTAAAGAGGGAAATGGCGGTGCTGTGAAGGAAGGGAAGGTCTGTGTGGGAAATAGGCCGTGTGCTGACAGCACGTATTCTTTATGCCCTAGAGAAGAGCGTGTCTGTCAAGCTTGGAGCCAAAGAAATGCAAAGGAGTCCTCTCCAAAGTGAGCTGAAATGGTTCTGTTAAGTCCTGTATTTCCCAACCTAATTTACTCCTTTATCCCCTTTCTGCAAAGAGGCCGTTGGCTGAATTTCACAAGGTAATTTCCATTCTTTCAGGTTCCCGTGGAAATGGCATCCAGCCTTCTAAGAAGGGTTTCAGATGGGAAAGGAAGCTCAGCCTTTATAAAAAGTCACTTCAAAACACCAACTCCTTCTCCTATTCTTCTTCTCTCTCCAGGACACCAGGTCAGTCCTGGAGGCTCACCTGGAGTTCAGGGGAACTCATCCATGGGATTCCCGGGTTACTCCCAGTCCTGTACTGGGGTGTTTTTTTCCTTTGTTTCTCTGCAGTGTCCAGGAGATGTACTACCTCAGCCTTCAGATTTGTTGTACCTTTGTACAAAACCCAAAACTACTACTCTCCTGGCACCAGCCAAGGAGCCGCATGTCTTCCAAAGTATATGGGGATCTCTGGCATCCTCCCCCAAGCCGGCTGCTTTCAAAACTTAAAACGGTCTAAAGTTGCATCATTTTGTGGAAGTGAGTGATTTTTTTTTTTTTCTGTCATGTTCTTTTCTTCTGCGAGTTTTCACTGTATAGTTTGTATATTTTACTCGCTGGGCATCTTGGTCAAAGCTCAGGCTTGACTGCAGTGACCTCCTCACGGAAAGGCGAAATGTCTTTTCATTTATCGACTGTTTCTTTGCCCTTGTGTCATTCAAGATTTTATTTAACCCATTGAAAAGCAGGAGATAACTTTATGCCACGCAGCCTTAAGGGTGCTGGGGCTTCTGTCCCCGTTCCGTGAACTAACACTAACCTTGCTCCCCACCAGCAAGGTCATGGGCAGCCAGGAGAAGCTGGACGTGGCAGAAGTGCTGCTACAACAGATTCCCCATCCGCTGCAAAGGATCCTTCCACACATAACAAGGGTGAGCGCTGGCAGCAGTGTCCAGGTGGGAACCATAAGCCTGTAAGTAATAAAGATGGCAAGAGCACGGAAAGATTTATCTGCAGCTTTGAAGCAGGTTATTTATGAGAGGTCTGCCATGACAAAGGGACCCCCACAGAAGAGACCCTGGGAGGAGGGATCTGCTCTTTCCTTGCACGGTTGCAAAGACAACAGGCACCTGCTGCCCTTGCTGCCATCTCGCTGCAGATGTAGATGAGGCACGTGGTTAAATGGGGTCACACCGATCGAAATATATTCGCTTTTCAAACAAAAATAGCGCTGTAAGCATAAAGCGTGGAAACCCTTCACCATGTTCTGTTCCTAAAGTGCCCCATGTCATGGCTGGACTCGTTAGGACTCTTACACTTTGCTTTAAAACAAGGAATAAGCTAGATCAGGTCTGAGTGTACAAAATATGTAATTTTTTTTTTAATGTGATGTTTTAATGTTCCTAGAAATGGGTTAAAAACTACTTCTGCAAGAGTTGGCCAACTTCCACAGTTCCTTCTCCCATCTGAGTTCTTTTCTCCTGCAGAATTTCTCTCCTAACACCTCGAACCCGGTCCCTGTTCCCCACTGCCCTGGCCAGCCCAGTTCCAGGCTGGGGGTAGGAAGCTGCCGTTCCTCCACAAGCCCCACAGGTCGCCTGCAGAATTTCTGGCGGGGCTCGGTTATGTCCCAACCCGTTTGACTGGGTGTTTCCCCAACCACATGTTTCCTCGCTCACTAGCAGCTGCCCTAACAACCAGTGTAAATACAGCCTCGCAGGCCAGGCTGGAGAAGACCCACGTCTCTGCTGGGCTGAGCTGCTCCCTTCACTCACCAGGAATTTCTGGCTGACCCGTTGCGCCCTTGGTAGCTGCCAGCAGGGTTGTGCCGCAAGCAAAACACTGACTTCCCTGTCTTGCAAAGTTATGAGCTCATTTCTTTTAGGAAATCATGCTTTACATGCTCAGCTGAATGTTGATCTTTATATTTTCAGTACTTGAAGCACTTTCTTTGGCATTTTTTTTTTTTTTTATCAGACGCAAGTACTTTGCAGTTTATATTTCAGTTCAGGCTACAGGAAAGATAACAGCCGTGGGTGGCCTGGGTATCTGCTCATCTCTGACCATAAAGAAACTGCTTCAGCTTTCCAAAGGGAGGAAGGTGGCTCTGTAACACCACAGGCTGCGAGCGCATCGGCTGGTGCAGGGATGGAGAAGTCACTGCTCAACGTGCCCGTTTGGTGAGCAGCGCTGTCGTCCTTCAAGTGAGAAGCTGGAAATGGCAGGTGGATGTTGTTGGCTGCCGACTCTCTTTGTCCTCTAATTGCCTTATATTTAGGTGCCTTTCTGGGGTCTTATTTACATTTAGTAATAAATGGTGATTGTTTATGAAGGGGAGCCTGTGAACTCTACTGCCTGCTGTTCCCTTGTCGTATTTTCCAAAAAGGAAAGGAAGGAAGAAAAGAAATCCATGCAGCAATGTTTGGGAGCATGAGCGTTTCTCGGAAGAGGTCTGAGAAGCACGCTGGAGTGATGTGTACCAGCCCCAACCCTCTTTAGCCATCCCTGGCCGAGCTCTGCAGTCCCTTCACTGCAGCTTTCCTGGAGCGGAGCTGGGGCAGTCCTGGAACAGCTTTGGGAGCTGTGGGCGATGTCCCAGGCTGCTGCCTGCCACTGGGATGGTGGGAGTGGATGGGGAAGGTTTCTAGGGAAAGCCAAGAGCAACTGTGGCAGCTCAACCCCTGGTTTTGCTGGAAACCTCGCGTTGGCAGCGTCGGTGTGTGGAGCAGCACAGGTCAGCTCCCCTCTGGCCCTGCTCTCCCTTCTGCCGTTGCCATCTGCTTGGCCTGGTGCCTGCAGCACAGCAGGAGGATGTTGGAGCAAGATAAAGCCCGTGGCCTTCAGCAGCTCCAGCTGAGCAGGCGCAGACCCATTATCGAAGGGCTCAGCTGCTGGGGCAGCTCCTGCCCGGGAGGTTTTGGGGCTCAGGCAGTTATTGGGGCAATAAAGGGCAAAAACTCTGTTGGAGCTGTTGGAGCAGGACCATAGAGATGATGCGAGGGCTGGAAGCCCTCTGCTGTGAGGGCAGGCTGAGAGAGCTGGGGTTGTTCAGCCTGGAGAAGAGAAGGTGCCAGGGAGACCTTACTGCAGCCTTCCAGTATCTGAAGGGCACCTACAGGAAAGCTGGGATGTTCAGGATGAGTTTGGATGGGGCTTTGAGCAACTTGGTCTAGCAGGAAGTGTCCCTGCCCATGGCAGGGGGTGGAACTAGATGATCTTTGAGGTCCCTTCCAATCCAAACCATTCTGTGAATCTCTGAAACAGGATAGCGAACGTGGATGGCAGAGAGGCAGAGGGATGGGCTGGTCTGAGCCTGATGGTCTCGGCAGGTACAGGTGGCTCCTGCACGGCCCCAGGCCGGGAACCAGCCCGGTTCAAGGGCTAACCCGAACTCTCTTAGCGAGGGGATTTCACTGAGGCAGAGCCACAGCAGTTGGTTCTTCTGATGTACACAGAAACCAAGCCACTCCCCAAGGAGACTCAACATTACAAGAAGTCTTTGCCAAATACCTCTCACCATCCTGCTGGCCCATGCCGAGGTCACTGCGAGTGATTCCAAGAGAATTCCCCAGCATTTAAAGATTTTTTTTTTTTTCCCTCTTATCAACTTCCTTTTGCATTATGCCACCACGGTCCAAATTCAGACCTCGAGTGACCTGTAAAAAAATACGTTATGTGGCCAAGCCATCTCCATGTAATTTGTCAACATGTCCACAAGTAAGTATTTTAAAGGAATTTGTTATCCAGACTCCTCCCTTAACAAACCGTCCCTTGGCCTCATTGCAAATGCTTTTGTTACATGTGCTTGGAGCTTAAATTGTATTGGAAAGGAAGATAAAGTGAGGGGGGAAAAAATAAGCTCAGATAATTTTGAGCTGCTCAGTGGAAACATCCCTGCCTTTGTTTCCTGGACAACAAAGGCAAGCAGGATGCTGTTGGCTGCCCTTTTCCTGCATGATACATGCCCTTCACAGTGCTCAGCAGAGGCAGCAAATCACAGCCACAACCTTTCCTTTGGCTCTTCATGCTGGCAGATCCTGGAGCAGCTCTGCTTTTCCATCACGTAGCCCAGGCACGCTGGTCCTGTGCCCAGCCAGGCCCGAGGACATCTCCGAGCCTCTGCAGGCAGCGCAGCACTTTGTTCGAAGAGTTCCCCTGGCTTTAGTCCCCTCTTGTGAGAGCCCACCTCAAATACTGCATCCAGTTCTGGTGTCCCCACCATAAAAGGGACATGGATCTGTTGGAATGAGTCTAGAGGAGGGCCACAAAGATGATCCAGGGGCTGGAGCATCTCTGCTATGAGGATAGGCTGAGTGCACTGGGATTGTTCAGCCTGGAGAAGAGAAGACTCTGGGAGGACCTTATAACTGCTTTCCAGTACCCAAAGGGAACATACATGAAGCCTGAAGAGGGACTTTTCACAAGGATGTCCAGTGACAGAACAAGGGGACATGGTTTTAAATTGAAGGAGAGTAGGTTTAGACTAGATCTTAGGAAGAAGTTCTTCAGTACGAGGATGGTGAGACTCTGAAATAGATTGCCTGGAGAGGTTGTGGATGCCGCCTCACTGGAGGTGTTCAAGGCCAGATTAGATGAGGTCTTGAGCAACCTAGTTTAGTTGAGAGCTGTCCCTGCCCATGGCAGTGAGGTTGGATTAAATGATCTCTAGGGTCCCTTCCGACCTGAGCCATTCTATGATTTTTTCATTATTTTTTCCTTTTGGTACATATTTTTCATAGTCAAGAGGGTAAAACTTGTCTCCGTGTACTTTCTTCTCCTATCTTGTTTGCCAATTTATGCTCACATTTCTTTCCTTTTTTGCTCTTTTAAATTTTTTCTCTCTTGCTCTTGATAATTGTTAGAATTATTTTCATTAACTGTCTGTTTCTTTCTATTTTCTGTCTTAACTGAAGTGCCACCGTTGCAATTTTGTCCCTGATGTATTAAAGTACATTCCTTAAACTTTGCTCTTTAGTCCAAATGTGTTCTGGTTATTCTAGTCACTTCAAACCATTTTATGTCTGCTTAGTGAGCTTAGTTTGATTTTTCTCTTTGAATGTAAACTCCTTAGTTTAATAACAAATCAGTCGATGATGAACCTCCTTACTCTTCAACTGTTTGGCAATCTGCTACTAATACATCTGGACTTTTGTTCTTATTGGCCCCTTCTGTTTGGGGTTTTTTTGAGTACTATGTTATTTTCTTCCAGTCTTTTATGTACAGACTTCTTTTCAAAGTACACTGCTCCTTTCTAGCTTGTAGAACACCTCTTAGGGCAACTTGTGATCTGTCCTTTAGACTAAGCTGCATTTTACAAATACAATTTTGTGTGCTCATGCAATTAAAAAAAAAAAAACAAACCCAAAACCAAAAGACAAAGCACCTCACAAAAACCCCCAAAACCAAACCGACACCCTGAAAACTGCATATGTTTACTTGGAGATTTTGTGATAAAGCCCTCAGCTTCCAAGTGAAGACTTGTTATAATCATTATAGGAAATGATACAGAAACAACTTGCATATTTTGACATCTGAAAGGGCAGTCTAATGGGAATTTTCATAATACATTTTTTTTCTTCAAATCCTTTTTTTTTTTTTGACAGCAGTAAGCTCAGACTCCTGTTGGCGAAGATGGGGGGGCTTTTGGTCCCAATACAGGTGTTGGGAAGTAGACTTAAAAGACTGATTCTCTTTAGTATTTTGAGGAGCAGGGGTAGTTGGGAGGCTTCTTTTTGTAGTGCTTTCAGTAATGGTAATTGTTTGATATTTGCTTTGTAATTTGTGTTTAGCTTTGGCCTGTTGCTGTGGTATCTGCTTCTCATTCTCAGGTTTGCCTTTCTCTGCACTTCATTTTCAGATGTAATTGCTTGTTGCTAAGGGAGTCTGGGACTGTAGCTCTTGCTATTTTACTGTTACAACGGGTGTAAGTGCTTGCAATGCAGTAGGTTTTCTAAGTTGTTTACTTTTACTCTCTAGTGAATTTCTAGATGTTACAACTTAATTTACCTGTCTTGTAAGATCCATAAACTAGAAGTGTAAAACTTCTATGAATGACTTAATTTTATTACTGATTTTAAAGATATTTGGTTTTGGAATGCGGTTTTACAGATTACAAATGTATTTGATTTATAAAGATGTGAGATAAATTTAGTGTTTGCTTTTCCAAGTCTTTTTTAACATGTGGCAGTTGCTCTGTGTAGTTGTTTTTTTGTTCTTTTTTAATGTTAACTGAGATTGGACATCTCAAGGGAATTGCATCAGAACGCATGGGGATTCACACTTACTTACCTAAAAGAATGATGTAAACCTCATTGCTTCCAAATCTTTAAAATACTTGCTTTTATTTTTACTTGTTCCATTAGATACAGCTGAATATTACTAATTGTTTACTTGTACTGCTAAAGGGAAAGGAAGGTAGCATAAAAAGAAGAAAGGAGAAGAGTACAGATTGCGGGGGGGGGCGTTGGGGGGGTTGTTGGTTATTTTGTTTGTTTCTTTGGGTTTTGTTTGTGGTTTTTCTGTGTCTTACAGGGTTTCCACATACTTGTCACTAAATCTAGCCAAAGAGCATTAGGTCTAAATTGCTTTGCTACTGCCTGGTATGCCAGGAATGTGAGATGAAGGCTGCTCATGTGTTGTAGAATATGAAAACTAAGTGGGTTAGCTACTCATGCCTGGACTGCTCACCATTGCATGCTTTGGCTGGATGGTCTTGACCAGTCATTGAGTTGCCCGTAGAGTCTCTGGTGAAGTAGAGATCTTTGTTTGACTTTTCCAATTATTCTATTTTTTTTTTTTTGGCGATATTAAAAGTGAAATGTAATCTCCATAGTTTTTTCTAAAAGCTCTTGTATTTGACAAGCTAAGTGTTTATCAGCTGCTGCGTAGACGTCTCAAAAGACAGACTAATCAGTCTTGACTGGTGAAAGTTACACTCCTATCCCATGGTTGGTGTGGAATGGCAATTATTTTATTGATGCAGGGACTTCTTAAGGTGCTACTAAAAGAGTATAGGTTCAAAAAATTTTCATATGCGTGGCTGCTTGATGGATAGTTTTTACAGAAGAAAAGGAAAAAATCTGAAGTAGCTTATGAAGAAGTATGTTCTTCCATGAGGGAATCTTCTCTTTCTTTAAATAATTTATTTGAATAAATGCCTGGTTCTTCATTTGGAGTCATTTCTCACTGACACAGTAGGCTAAGAGAAAGCTTTTTCTAATATATTTGGAATACAAAAAAAGACATTATTACTTTTTCAATATTGAAAATATACTGAAGTTAAATGAAATACATGTGGTTGACTCCAAAATATGCTTAATGCAAGTGTTTAGTAAATAATATTTCTAATACAAAGCGGCAGTAATGTATTTTCATTGCAGAATAAAAATGATTGATGGTTTGACATTAAAAGTTCTTTCATCCTTGAAGTGTTTCTCTTTCCAGATCTTTTAAAATTTACTACAAAGGAAATATTTGTATGTTTAGTAATGCATGACAATTTCTATGTAAATAGTTTTGTTACCTATGAAAATCTGTTGAGGTTTGGTTTTATTGCATAAATATTTTTGTTCTTTCAGCATTCTGTGTACACAGAGAAAGGAGTCAAAAGGAAGCCAGCTGGGCCTGGGCAGAAGGCACCATTGTCTCTCTCTGGTTGTATTACAGCAAGGTCATTTGGAACAGGCATGGAGCAGTGAGACAAAGGCCTGTGGGATACTAGAGGCTCTTATCTTAATGCTTAATAAGCATAATGCAAGAGTAGCTGACAGTGGAAGCAGGTGGAAATGCTGGAAGTAATTACAAACAAGATTTGAGAATTGCCATGGTTAAAGGTAGTGAATAAATTGAGAGCATGAATATTGTATGTGTTTTACTATGAGGATTTTAAGGTCTGTTATGGTGAAACTAGAGGAAAAGCTTAAACAACAAATCTTGTGGTCTTCAGCTAAAAGTCACTTAGTATCTGCGATCTGTATGTGCAATGTTGAGTTGTGCTTTGCAGTCCTGCGTGGAATGCGTACAACTTGACTATACTGTAATTTACAAATTCCTAGCAAATGCTCCACAGATGAGGCACTTGATTTTTATCTCTGAAAACTAAGTCAGGAGTTGCTTAATTAAACCCAAGAAACCGGGCACAATAGTTAAGTCACTTTGCCAACAGTTTCCTCGATCAGCAATCTGAAAATAGAGTTTTAGGCAGGATTATGGATTTCTCTGTAATAAGATAGTGAAGACAAAAAGTAACCATTTCTCTGCCAGCTGGTTCTGTGGACATGTCTCTACAGATTGTCATAGTACTTTTTGTATCTTTTTTCCTTATTTTGTATATTGGCTTCAGATTCAATGAATAACGGTTCTCAGTTTGAATGATTACATGATTTTCTTTCTCCTCAAAGTTTTATATGCAGAAAAGTATTTGAACTCAGGTGAAGCAGCTTGCATAGAGGGATTGCCTCCTGTCATTGTCCTGTTAATCAACCACATCTTTAAATCTGTTACTACATGCAGATTTACAGTTAGTATGAGAATGGATTATGGACTGTTGAGATCTTAGAAAGGATATAATCTGCATTACTAAGGCAGTTTTCCTTATCATTCCAAAGTCAAATGCCTTAGGTGGCTTTGCATGTTGCACATTCTGATCTAGTGTTTTCTTACAGAAGCCTGGCTAAATGACAGTATTCTGCTTGTCTAATAAGGTGTCATGGGCAAAACAGCTTTCACTCTGGGAATTTTTACTTAGTGTGTTGCCTGTTAACACAAACTTTGATCACTTATTTGGCTATTGAGGAGATCTAAATAATCACTTAATACAACACTTAATAAACACTTTCTTCCACCTTCTCCAGGCTGGAGGCAAGCTGAACGTCTTTCCTCCCCCCATCCTCATCTTCCTCTGCTGTCACTATGTGTTGTACTGGGTTCATCTCAGCTCCTCTGACAGGTTGAGGGTCAGGGTCATTTACCTTTTGGTTTGTCTGACACTTCTTGCTTCTTGGTGATCTGCTCTGCTGCACTCAATTTGCTCACTCATTTTTTTCTGTGACTCTTCATTTATTAATAGTTTTCCCCTGCCACACAGGGCTTTGCCAGTTTTTCCTCCGACATGCTTTTCCTCAGCAGCTGTCCCTCGTGCTGTCACTGCTGTGGTGTGAGTTGCCTGTGGCTGCTGTCCCTCAGGGGTGCACACTCCACTGCAATGAGCTATACCTCACCTCAAGAGCATGTTGGTGTCACCTGCCCCTGTGGCTGCCATCTCTGACTTACAGGCACCTAAGCAGAGGATCAGCATGCTGCTCGGGGTTACCATTTTGGGGTGCAACAGGTTACTTGCAGCAGTTTTGGAGTTAGCTGGAAATGACTGTGACCAGCCCAGGACAGTTCACAGGTGCTCCCACACAAGGCCTCCTGTAGCCTCCTGGTACTGAAGCCCTCCTAAATATGGCCTGTACATACAGTGTTTGTAGGATTTCTATGTCATTTGTTTCAGAAACTAAGGATGAGAGAAGGAAGTGCAGGAGTCAGTGGAGAAGCCCGAGGCCTGTACATATACAAACACTAAGTGTAAATTCATTGATGTTTCAATGTGTGGCCCCAGCAACTCACCAGATAAATTCATTGCTTTAACTTGAAGGGTCTGTCAGAAGTTTGAGTATTTTGTCTGTCACCTTGAATCCAGGTTTATGCAAACTTTCTGTTAGCAGGGCTTCAGAAAATCTCTGTTCTTGTATCATGTATCGAGTATTACACTGACAATCTTCTGCTCATGACCTCTTAGAGAGCTCCTTCCCTTCAGCATCCCCTGCATAATTCTGCTTTTGTGCCTAAAGCCCACGTAAGCGCCAGCACCAAATGCACTTCATTGAAAGCTGTTTAGTGCCACCGTAATTCTTCTTAACCTTTCTTCATTCTGGGAAGTGTTAAATTCCTAGAGGATGCTTTTGACTGATGTAAGACACCCCTTCTCCAGGTTAAGCTACTTTATTTCTCCAGTCATTGCAGCTTGTGTCATCTTACAGGACATAACTGAGGGAGGTCCTGTGTGCTGAAGCTAGTGCCAGGTAAGAATAGCAGGTTAAGGAGTGGGGATTTTCGCTTCAGTCAAAAACCTTTAGTCAGCAGGAGGGTTGTGGTTTTTTTGTTTGTTTTGTGTTTTTTTGAATTTTGGGGTGTTTTTTTGCTGTATTATTGAATATGACCTCTCTGTTTTTGTTTCAAAATGTACCATTGTCTTACACTGATTCTAGCATTACAATGGTGGTAAAATGATTCATATTCCTTCTAGTGGAAGTACTTAAGCCCCCAAACCCAGACATTGTTGCAGATGTGTAAAATGTCACAATACCAAGTGTAGCAGAAGCAATGTTCATTAGTATAGTAGCATCCCTGGGACTGGCAAGGTCTCTGTTTTGAGTGAATAACATAGGTTTCGTATACTTCACTGTATTTTGTTTGTGCCTATTTTGGCTGTTGTCAGTTTTGTGGTGGTTTAGGCTCCAACCTTAAAAGCTGAGTATTCTGGCATTCAAAGCTAAGAGATATGAAAATCCAGTTGTACTGTTTTCTTTCTTGGATGATAAGTGTTTAATCCAGAAGTTCTTTGGAAACACTGTGTGCTTTAAGCTTACTAATTAGGTATTTATTGAAATACTCAGACTGTGGCATGATCAATTCAACAACACTATTATATTTAAATGCAAATTGTATGGGGAAGAATCAGTCCCATTTTCTAAATGAAGTACTCCTTAATTGCTGGGGAATAGAACTGAATCTTGGAACATTCTTAATTTTTGTATATTTATTTACTTTTTAAGAGGAAAAATATGCTCAAAATTCACCTTACTGTTCAAGATAGCAGTCCTCTTTGTATGTTCCAAATAATATCAGAGCTTTGCAGGGTGGGGTAGTGCATATGTTTATAGACCCTTTTTCAGTTGAAAAACATGGGCAGCCTATGAAACCAAGAAGGTTGCAATTGTTTTGTAACTCAGTGACAAATCTACTGGATATAGTGCTTATTTTTTGACTTCTGATCTCATAGGAAGTTAATCATTTTCACAGTGGAGTGTTAGCACATCACAGAGATAACTTGGAGAATCTGTAGTGAATGTACAGGAAAAATAGCATCACTTCCTTTAGGTCCTAAATTGCCAGACTAAATAAGTGACAGACTGAAGAGCATGTACTGTATTTTCATTAAGAATTCTAAATATTTTTTTCTGTGATAAATTTTGGGAATTATACTATTTTGAAAGAGGCATTGTACAACTGAGGAAAGATTTATACTAATGTAAACTTATATATAGAAAGGTAAAAATACAAAGTAAAATACCTGAAAAAAGCCCTATGTGCTGGAAGAGTGACCTACAGGGCCATATTGGAATTATCTTTAATTTTCTTCAGGGTTTTGAAAAATTCCCTCCAGTGTTTTGAAAAAGAAGCAAAACCAGTACCTTGTTCAAATAAGACCCTGGGGAATTACCTATATATAGGGAATAAAAAGTAAACTTATGAACAGGGAATAGCAAATGAAGGAGCATTTAGAAACCAATATATGGATCGAACTGAGCATTAACATATGGGACAGTCTACATAACCCCCCTATTTCTTACTTGTATTTCCATGCATATTTTTATACATTGCTGTTACATAAATTAGATGTGTTTAGTAATTACAGTAATTTCAGTGATTCTTCTTCTGATACAGCTTCAGAAAAATTCTTCCCAGTTCAACAAGTGAATATAAAAAGGAAGCTATTTCAGTATTCATTAAGAACATAATAGAACTTAAAGTTAAAACATTAAAGTTGGTTTTACAAACAAATCTTGAATACTGTGATTTAGCTGTATTCACAGAACAGAAGGAATTTGCATAACTAATGAAAAGTGGGAGCATAATATTATGAAGAAAGAACAGGGAATTAGGAAAGAAGATAGTGACATTTACAAGTAGGAATGAGAGGAGAAGGGGCTAAAGAGAGGATCTCCGTTATCTTTAAGATTGCATAGAAAAATACTTGAGTTGTTTAGCAATTTGGCAAAATTAAATGGAATTAAGACTTCGCGTTTGCTATGCTGAGTGAGGAACTCCAGGATGCAGTTGTTTTTCATAAGAGCAAAATTTAAAAGTGTGATTGAGCAGATTTTTTTTTCTTTTTTACTTTCTTGGAAGATAACTTGAGTGCCGCTTAAGAAACCAGGTTTTTCAATATGCATTTGTTTTATTTGCTGTTAAAGGAATTATAAAGTTCTAAAAGTAAACAGCTGTTAGATTTCTCCCAACTCCTCCACTTTCAATTTTTTTCTCCATTTTTTTTTTCCTTTCCCTGTCTACTAGCCTTCAAAAGTAATTTGTTTTACGTCTGTGAGAGAACATCTTGTGGGAAAGGACGTAAAGCTTAGTCAAATGAACTTATCAAAAAAGATGAGATGTGACTTTATTTGAAGCATGTAGGGACTTCTTTGCAGTAAGAGTTTCTGTTATAAAAGTCTTGTTAATCTAGTGACAGGAAACATCATAAGTGGCCACAAGCTGCAACCAGGCAAATTAAAAATGAGATGTACATTTTTAGTAGAATGAAAAGACACTGTAATAATTTACCCAGGAATAGTAACAGAGTATCCATGTCTTCTTACTGCACATTTTTAAATTGAGATTTTGGATGCCTTTATATGGTCTTTAGCAAATTTAAGCACAGGAAAACTCATGTTTCTTTTGGAAGGAGTTTATAATTTGCATAAATTTGAATACAAAAGCAAAAATGCATTCTGACAACTGGTGCATTTAAAAATACTTCCCAGAGAAGAGCAAACTAGAACTTGTCAAAGAAGTGACTTAGGGGATGCAAACACTTTTTCTTATTGCTGTTTTGGCAGTACGCTATACAAAATACTCAGTCCAGAGTGGACACTAGAGAAATAAATGTATTTAATTTCAGTATCGGGTCCTTAATCTAAAACCCCATGTGAATAGGGATTATCTTGCAGTGTAACCATCATATAAGTGGAGGTTTGAATATGGTTGCAATAAAGCTCTCACATGGAAATAAAGCTCATGTTCCAGTGATCATTTTTGTTATGTTTGTGCATCTGATAATGTAAACTTTTACTCACTGTCCCAATTCTTGGTCATAATGTCTTTGCTGTAGAGTAGAATAAGTTAGGTCTTGTATTTCCTTTTATTTTATATGTTTATGAACTGTATTGTGACATAAGGTGTTTTTTCTTGGTATCCTCCTATCTGATAAAACCATGTCTATGGTGAACAATTTTGTATGATGAATGCCATGGTATTCACTCTTCTGTATGCAGAAACCAGAGGAAACCATTTTTACAACGGATGGTATTTTTCATCATCTGTCCCTTTTAGTCAGAAACCTCTTACTTGAGAAAAGGGGCATAAAGGAATAAAATAACATTATCTTCATCTTACAAGGGGAAGACTCAAGAGAAATAAGAGGCATTCTTATGGATGCTTTTGATGTGGAGGGGCATCAGTTAAATTTAAATGAAGTTTCAGCGGCAAGAAAGCTTTAACATATTTTTCTTACAAACATTACATAAATACATAAATATTAATACTTTCTGCTAAGTCTGCAAAACTAGCTTATGATTATATGATTTAATTAGCAGATTTATGATCAAATAAAGCCAGATATATGTTTTTATTTGTGCATTTCCTCAACGTGATGATTGACACAGCAGATAACCCTGAAATTTAAAAGAGGTTATGAACCATCACTGAACTTCTTAATTGGACTAAGTTTGCTAAGCTCCATCAGAATTAATTTTTTACTATAGCAATCATGTTGGTTAAATCTGAACACCAGTCTCTGAAGCCTACAGTAAGATACAGAAAATAACCTAGTTTCTCTTCATAACAAAAAACACAAAGTAAAGGCTTTTTATAAGTGTATTTTGTAATGGAAATTTTAGCAGCCTTTTGAATGAATAGTTATGTCTTTGTTTCCATGGAGATAGCACAAAAATAGCTCAGAAGCAGTATAGTGGTATTAAGAACATAATGTTAAGGCTACTTTGGGAAACTTTCCGCTTGTTCTGGTCAAGGCAATTTCAATTAAGCAATTTGTCAGAAAAATGTTAGCTGATTGAAAGTAAAATTTAGGAGAGTATTTTTTTTGTCGAAACAAACCTTGCCCCTGCTCCTCCTCCTCCCCTGAATCCTTACCATCCACAATAGGTAATTTTTCACTTTGTGTGTATAAATACTGTTGTGGTAACCTCACCGACAGCCTCTCACCTACAGGAGGGATGCTCTGACACCCAGGGTGCTTCAGTTTGGGGGGATATCTTTCTCTGTTAATTAAGAAGCATACTTGGACTCTTTACAAAGTTTTAGTTTAATCTAGTTGTGGAATTGGAGTGTGTGTGTATGGGAGGGGATTGAGTTAATTTATTTAAAGTTTGGTGTGATTAAGATGTTTACTTTGTAGCTCTGTATATGGTTGTTTAGGATGTTTCAAAGTATAGAATTATAGAATCTTTTAGGTTGGACAAGACCCTTAAGATCATTAAGTTCTGCCATAAACCTCACACTACCAAGTCCACCACTAAACTATGTCCTTAAAAGCCATATCTACGCGTCTTTTAAGTATCTCCAGGGATGATGACTCCACCACTTCCATGGGCAGCCAGTTCCCAATGCTTGACAACTGTTTCTGTGAAGGTATTTTTCCTAATATCCAATCTAAACCTCCCCTGGTGTAACTTGAAGCCATTTCCTCTAATCCTTTCGCTTATTAGTTGGGAGAAAATAGTGACCCCCACCTTGCTAGAACCTCCTTTCAGGTAGTTGTAGAGAGTAATGTGATCTCCCCTCAGCCTCCTTTCCTCCAGCCCAAAACAACCCCAGTTCCCTCAGCCACTCCTCATAAGACTTATGCTCTAGACCCTTCAACAGCTTCATTGCCATTCTTTGGACAGGCCCCAACACCTCAATGTCGTCCTTGTAGTAAGAAGCCCAAAACTGAACACAGTATTAGAGGTGCAGCCTCACCAGTGCTGAGTATAGGGGACAATCACTTCCTTTGTCCTGCTGGCTGCACTATTTCTGATACAGGCCAGGATGCTGTTGGCCTTGTTGGCCACCTGGGCACACTGCTGGCTCATATTCAGCCAGCACCTCCAGGTCCTTTTCTGCCAGGCAGCTTTCCAGCCACTCTTCCTGAAAGAGCATGCTTATTTCCCAAAGTGATATTAAAAAAAGGAGGAAAAAATACTCCCCTCTAAAAATACTTAAAGCAAGTTTAGCGCTTCAGATCTAGTCTTTGAACTTTCAGGATGGTAAAACTTGAAACTGAAATCCTGATCTTGGTGGTGATTTTAGGATAAATTCTTAGTAGTTGTTTTTCAAGATAAGGAGATTAGTTGGAGGTGAATAGTTAATACTGAAAGTGTAATGTGTTTTCAGCTGTGGGAATCAGTTCAAAGATTTGAAATATAATCAGTTGTTTTGTGGTCATTAATGACTGGGAAGGTACATACTTCTCTCATGGGACCTCTTGTTTCCTAGGGAACGTTCCTTCTCACTGTCTCCACCTCTGCTAAAATATTTGATCTGGACAGTCTGGTGTTCCTTTGTTTCCAGTCAGTCTGGTACATATGGATTTGGGAGACACCTGAGGCTTCAGCAGCTGTGGGTCTGGTTCTGTATCTAAGTAAGGCAGGACTTCTGTGCCCTGAATAGTAGCTAAAGTACCTGGTTGTCTGACCTTCATCTAGCCATTCTTTTTCTTTGCACTTATGCTTGCTGTAATCCTTGACTTTTCTCACTACCTGGTGTGCAGCTCAAACCCTGACTGTGTTTCTGCCCTGCTATTTGAATCAGCTTGGTCCAACTTGTGGCTCTCTGACCTTAACTGTTCATTTGGACTGTGCTACATTAACCTCCTGTGCTTGAAGGAACGTCAATGGGGGGAATTTTGCATACATTAAGCTACTCTTGTATTGCTGTATCTACTTAGCTTTGTTTGACTTCAGGTTAGGAGGGAGGCTGGTAAAACAAAGCATCTTTATTAATGAGGGAAAAATAAAATTTAAAGTTCTCCATGTCAATCAAACTTTGAGTGTGTTAGTAGAATGCTGATCTGAGTCATCAATGGAGGGAAGGGGAAGTGTTGAAGCTAGGTAAAATTTGCATTGGTATTGTCACTGTTATTGAAAGTAGTATTATTTACAGTACTAGAGATTACTTTTTCAACAGAGAGGAGACATTTGGAAGTTGAGTGACAGTATCTCAATGGATGTTTCTTTCCACACAGAAATCTGTACGGGAAGCATTCAGATATAAACCCTCAAGTCTCATGTGGGACTGAAGAGGGAGTGATGTGCACTGCTTAGGATTAAGTTAAGGTTAGGTTTGACACCAAAAGTTTCACTGTCACTTCTTGGAGAACAAACTGATACAAATTCAGGTGCTTTCGAGTAATAAACATTTTTTACACTGTCATACTTCATTTGCAAATGTTATGGTTCTGAATAGGTGTAGTAGCCCTGTTACAAAAAATCAGTTGTTTTCCAGAATATGACCTCTTTTTCTTTGGGAGTAATGCCTACTTTAAGAGTGAGTTATCTTCTTCTGGTTGTTAAGAGCAGTCAGAATTTGGTTTTGCAACTTCTTCTGCTTTAATTCTGTTCAGGTAGTTATGAGTAAGGACGTATTTTTTTTTGTGGATTTTCGGGCTGCCTAGACAAATAAGAAATGCTCAGAAAGTATAGAAACATAGAGGAATCTGTTAGTTACTTAGACCTTCAGCATCAAAGCAATCCATTGTTTAGAAAATACAAAAAATAGCCAACTTAATTTGGCTACTGGAGTTCAAAGTTCTAGTAGTCCTATTAACATTGTTGGAATTCTTTTTTCCTCCATATAGAATCATAGAATCATTTAAGTTGGAAAAAGCTCTAGGATCATCTAGTACAACCTTTATCCAACATCTCCCTAACCCCCAGACCATATCTTGAAGTCCCACATCTACCTGTTTCTTGAACACCTCCAGGGATGGTGACTCCACCACTTCTCTGGGCAGCCTGTTCCAATGGCTAACCACTCTTTCAGTAAA